>WBNM01012632.1:40951-61959 GCA_013399055.1 Ramphastos sulfuratus | reverse complement strand
TCCTCTCCTCTCCCCTCCTCTCCTTGAGTCTCCTCTCCTCTCCTCGAGACAGAAACACATTTATAAGCTACCTGGGTAAGTCATGACAGACTGTCCCAGTCCTGCTAACAAACTGTTCAAAGACAACTTGACCTAAACAGTATCATTTAAAGCACCTGCAGCAGAGGTCACAGAATCATAGAATTGCTGGCTGCGAGGAACTGCTTCAGGTCACGCAGTTTAGCTCCCATTTGAAGCAGGGCCTTTGCCATTAAAAGGCAAGTTCACATNGACTTGGGTGTGCTCTGCCACAGGCATTTACATTCATTTCAGCTTTCACATTTTTTCTCTGTCCTCTCCCAATCAAGCTTTCTGTTCTGCTGATCATCCTGATAATTCTTTTATCTTTCTCTTCCAGTGCACATTCATTGGTTTTGATAATGAATGATGAAAAATGTATAACATTTCGGATGAGTTCCCAATAACTTCCACAGCCATTTTGTCACTTATATGCTGGGCCTAGAAAATCTTTTATAATACATATGTCATGGAACACATGATTAAGCTTGCCTTTTTTATTTTTATATCATTCTGGAAATGCCTCATAGGTAATTAGAGGTCTTTCTCCTGTTCAAAGAAAGATAGTGAAGTGGGTAGAAGAAATATTTCAACATTCAACAAAATTAGTTGTTGCTCTCACACAATAGTGTTTCTGCCATTTTAAATACAAAAATCTTTTGACTACTTCTGATAAAGCTGTGAGGAAGGATTTTATTTCAGCTAAATTTAAATATCTGGCTGTAACCTTTGGGCAATATATCTCACCTGTTGTTGTTCCTCTCTTCCTTGTTTTCAAAGTTGTTTCTTCCCCAAATGTGTGTAAATATTAGATACAGTAGATATCACATGCAGTTGGATGGCTTCAACTGTAAAAAAACTTTTCAAAAGAACCCAAAAGACTTGATATCCTAAATCCTAGTAATTTTCAATGACCTCTATGGTAAGCCCCATCTACAGGTTTAAACAAAACTCTTTTTGTCTGTGTAAACTAGTCTAAGAATTAAAAACACAGGGAGATGTGAAATGAAGTTCCCTAACGTGGTTCAGCTGATAAGTATTCACACTACAGAGCAGTTATATGCTATAGACATGACATGTGGTATAGTATATCAAGAGATAGCATAGTTATATTTAAAAAAAACCAATTTGCACAGAGTATGCATTTTGTGTCCTGCAGTGCTTAATCTCTGTGGAGGAACTGCACATAATATGGTATGTCCACCTCAGGAAAGCATATTGTATTGGCAGTGCTGTGTTTTAAGGTATAGGCACATCATTACATCAGGTGCAATTTCAATGGTAAATTTCAAAGCTAGAATTAACTACATAAATAGAAGTTAGATCTAATGAAGACTGAAAAACCTTCAGAACTTTTTCCATTCTGTCCAAATGTAGGTGTCTAAGATANTGCTTGAATCACAGAATGGTAGGGGTTGAAAGGGAACTCTGGAGATTAGCTAGTCCAACCCCTTTCTAAAGCAGGTTCCCCTAGATCAGCTTGCACAGGAAAGCATCAAGATAGGTTTTGAAAGGCTCCAGAAGAAACTGCACAAACTCTCTGGGAATCCTGTTCCAGTGCTTTGTCATCCTCAACGTAAAGAAGTTTTTCACTATGTCTAAGTGGAACTTCCTATGTTCTAGATGGTGTCCATTACCTTTTGTCCAATCACTACTAAAGATGGAAGTTTTTCTTCAGTTTTTCTAGCAGACCTAATGCAGTGATGACGACGATGACCCTTTAAATGATGAATATTTTTCTAAATATCTAATCTCAACCATCCAATTCATAATTTGTTCTCATTCACCTTATTTTTATCACCATTTATTTACTGAGCAGAAATTGAGTTTTGCTTGCAACTGCCTTTCAAGTAACTGCAGGCCAACTTTTGAGCCTCTCTCAGGCTGCAAACTTGCCCTTTAGTCTCCTTGTGGTCAGACAGAACAAGCCCAATCCTGTCAATGACTCTCTTATTTTGAAGAGTGTGAATAATGGTCCAGATGATGGAGATTAATGAGATCATAAGGCAGGAAGTGGCTTAATTTAGCTTGTCCATTCTGGCCCAACTAAGATGGATTACATCTATACTATTAAAAGATTTCTCTAATCTAAACATTTCCAATAGTGGAGGCTATTTAGTGTCTCTGCATTGGAGACAAACTGAGATTCCTAGCAGAATTTTTAAGGCAAATTTGATAAGATCCTGAGCCCATGGGATTTCCTTTAGTTACAGCCTCATAGTTGCAGGGCTGTTGTGTTTTCATGCCTCCAGCTCCAGTGAGCAGTAAGGAAGCCCACATTCTCCTTAGGCACACACATTACAAATAACAGACCACGAGTGTACCACACCAAGATGAGCTTGTGCTGCCATCCATGTGAACACAATGAACACCAGTGCTTCAGTCTTGTTCCTTGCATCCTGCAGATCAGAGTTAAAGCTTACTAAAGGAATATATGTATGCTCATATATATATGAACTGAATACATGGGCTGTATTCTGTAGCTAGTCTTAAGTATTCAGTCCATCCTGTTACTGGCTTCCACATTCTGGTTTTCTCTAGCTGCTGTGATCCAGATTTGGGGCCCTTCAGGTATCAGCTTCCCACACCGGAAGGTTGTCACATAGACCTTGCAATACTCAGCTTATCTGGCTTTAAGTTCTCTAGCATGTGTGTATAGAGCCACAGATAGGTGCAAGGCTTCCCAGATGAGCATACTGACCTGTCTACAAATCTTTTCTCCTCTAGTTTTCTCACTGTCCCACCCTGGGACCTCACCAGTTTGGTCCTTCCCCTAAATATATTTCCACATATTCCAACAGTTTTGTGTTGGTTTTTTGTTTTTTTTTTTGTTGTTGATTGGTTAGTTGGTTTTTGTTTTATTTTGCTTGCTTGTTTGGGTTTTTTTGTTTATTTTGGTTTGTGTGTGTGTTTGGCTTTTTTTTTTTTTTTTTTGAGAGGGTGTTGAGGCTTTTGTTTGCCTTTTCTGGGGGAGGGTTGGTGGTGTTTGATTTTTTAATTTGTTTTGTGGGGGAGTGTGTTTGGTTGTTCAAGGTTTTCTTCCCTACTGGATTCCAAGACAACACCTGCACCTCTTTACCCAATAGCTCCCTTAGCTTTTTTGACTTTCCAAAAAGGCTCTTTTTGTGATGGAAGGTTTCACAGCAGGGACAGGGATCTATTTATTCTCTTCTGATAATTTTTGGAGTAGCTTATCCTGTGTGTTCCTGATTAGGTTAGTACAGTTTTTCTACCTATAATTGTCCTTTGATCCTTGCCAGTTTTTTGTGTTCACTGTGACTTGTCTTTACTTATATAACCTAAAACACTTCCCAAACTGTGGAGAAGCACACAAACAAAATCGTGAGACACATCACAATGAACTGCTGTCAGCATAAAAAGTGGTGATGAATGAGGTACTGAAGAGTTTTGCAGGCTTCTTTTAGATGCCATGCCTAGAAAAGATTTTATCCCAAAGGTATTGTTCATGATTTGGTGAACAGAAGTGAAATAACACCACGGTGAGAAAAGAATGTAAGTAAATTAAACAAAACCTAAATCCAATACACATTTAGGCCACTGTATGATAGCAGAAGAAGCATCAAACATTTTTAGAGAACTATTTCCAAAATTAGTGTTACATACATGTATGTGTAAAAAATCTTAAAATATACAACTTTGGAAAAAAGAGAGTAAGAAGGATCTCAGCTGGATTTCCTAGTACCTGAATAACAAGTTGAAGATCATAAAATCAGTGTTTTCTCTTCAAACTTAGATAGCTTTTACTCCTGTGTAAACCTAAACTAGATAACCAAACTATTTAATCACTTTAATCCTTACTCTTGTCTTCATCCTACTTTTCTTAGTGCACTTTGTTGTTGTTTCTGTGGTGGTGGTTTAGGCTTCTTGTATTCCTTGCAAAATACTGTAATTAGAACCTCTCTAGAGCATAGAAACTTACATGTATATAGAGAATTCAGTGTATTTTGACATTATTTTAAGTAAACTAAGCACAAATTTACTGGTTTATTTTCTAAACTAATACTAGAAATAACACTTTATTTTATTTTTTAAACTGGCGTCCTATTGTTCAAAATTACTTTTCAATAAGAGCACAGAGAGTGCAGAGGAAAATGAATCAGGGAGAATACTCTGAAATGGAGCTCCATTTAGAGGATTCAGCAATAAACACAAGGGTTTTTTTATTTAGATATGGCAGACTCAATTAGCATCTCATTAGCAGTAAGCTGTATAAATAGGCATGTTCAGTAAAGAGGGAAAAAAAGTCAATAGTCTGCTGGCAGCAACTCAGCATCCCAGCACCAAGCGTTCAACACATACAGAAACTCTAATTAGAAGCTTGTCCATGTGCATGCATCACTCATTAACTACCTCTTTACTGAAAGGGAATAATGAATTGAGCCCTTTAATCTGACATTAATAAATTGCCACCATTTTGGGAGGCATTTGAATGTAAAATGGTGATGTTCATTATCAAAATTATGTTTGATGAGTTGAGTTTGTTCTGGCTCATTGAGGAGGGTAGTTTCCATACTGTTAGGGCTTCTTCCAAAAAAATGAGTCTGGGTGCTTATGGCTTCCCTCACAAAACTTTGAGAGATGCACATGTGATTAAGAAATGGCATGTCTCCTGCATCTACTGTGGTACTGTCTCCTGCATCTTCTGGTCACGCATGCAAAAGTAATTGAACATGACTTGAAGGTATGCCTTAGGGACTGAAACACTCATCTCCCATTTATAACATTTCTTCTGTACAATTCGAGTCCATCAGAACGAATTCAGCTCCATACATATGAAAAATATATGACAAATACTTTGGGCCTAGGCAAGCCATCTGTCACTTGTTCTGAGCCAATTTCCTCTTTTACTAGGTTTTATTATAGCTGTATTTCATTTTTCCTATGAACCAAATAGACAAACTGGACTATGATGCTTCATATGCATGGCAAAAGATAGTCTCTGGAACTTGAACCACATGTTTGTCCCTGAACAAGGGTGAAAATTGGACTTTTTCTGGAGCTACATCATGCCACCAATGAGATTGTGCAAAGACTGATCTGATCTTTCAGTTGGTCCGTTGTCTGGTGCAAAGGCAGTCTTCCGTAGTGCAGTGGAAGGTGCAGAAACCTTTATAATTCTCCATTTGTGAAATACTGTTAGAAACTCTTCCATCTGGTTCTACTTCTGTGATTGTTATTCTTTGTGTCTTTAGCACATCCATACAACTGCCTTCATGTGTGGATTCACATGGCTGATTAGCAACTTCTGCACTAGAGGAGAAAAGCTGATAAATGCAAGTTAATAAAGCAGACTGTTGTGGTACACATAAAAGAGCAGATAACTCTTCAGCCAGGAAGCATAAAGATAAATTCCATACTGCCTGAGTTAGAAGCAAATAAATCTTATTCATCTGTGACTGTAGCTCAGCTGTAAAAATGAATTTACTGATAATGTGCAATAACAAACATGCCTTTTTTAGAAAATTAAATCAATCCAACAGGGAAAGTCAAATGTATTATGGAGAAATACTGTGTCCAGTTCTGGGACTCTCAATTTAAGAGGGACATTGAGGTACTTGAACGTGTCCAGAGAAGGGCACCGAGGCTGGCGAGAGGCCTCGAGCACAAGCCCTAGGAGGAGAGGCTGAGGGAGCTGGGGTTGTTTAGCCTGCTGAAGAGGAGGCTCAGGGGAGACCTTCTTGCTGTCTACAACTACCTGAAGGGTGGTTGTGGTCAGGAGGAGGTTGCTTTATTCTTTCAGGCAACCAGCACCAGAACAAGAGGACACAGTCTCAAGCTGCACCAGGGGAAGTTCAGGCTCGAGGTGAGGAAAAAGTTCTTCACTGAGAGAGTCATTCGCCATTGGAATGGGCTGCCCAGGGAGGTGGTGGAGTCACCATCCCTGGAGGTGTTCAAGGCACGTTTGGACGTGGCACTTGGTCCCGTGGTCTAGCGTTGAGATCTGTGGTAACGAGTTGGACTTGATGATCTTTGAGGTCTCTTCTAACTTTGGTGATACTGTGATACTGTGATAAATATCAAAATATTTTATTTCCATATTCTAGCCAGATTTTTTTTTTTAAAAAATGCTGTTTTCAGTATTTCACACAAAAAAAATTACAACCCAAAAGTCTAGCAGAAATATCATAAGAATAAAGTGATAGAAACCTACATACTTACCTTTTCTTACATTTTCTCAGTGAACCACCAGTTCATTAGAATGGATTAAGCAGCACGTTTGTGTATGATTACTGGAAAACCTGTTTCTAGTACTGCGAAGATAGTAGGTTTTCTCAATTTATCTTAAACAGTTCTTCACCATTTTTAACACCTTTCCCAAAGAAATTACATCGTAATCATTGCCTACATTTCATTTAATTACATGTGATCCTGGAGAGGCTGCATCTGAAGTACTGTGTCCAGTTCTGGGCCTCCGAGTTCAAGAGGGACATAGAACTGCTTGAGAGAGTCCAGAGCCATGGAGATGATTAAGGGAATGCAACATCTCTCTTACGAGGAGAGCCTGAGGGAGCTGGGGCTCTTTAGCTTGGAGAAGAGGACACTCAGAGGTAACCTCATCAGTGGTTATAAATATGTAAAGAGTGAGTGCCAGGAGGATGGAGGCAGGCTCTGCTCGGTAATGCCTGATGACAGGTCAAGGGACAATGGGTGGAAGTTGAGGAATAGGAAGTTTCATGTGAACATGAGAAGGAATTTTTTCCCTGTGAGGGTGACAGAACACTGGAACAGGCTGCCCCAGGGCGTTGTGGAGTCTCCCTCTCTGGAGATACTCACAACCCGCCTGGTTGCATTCCCGTGTGATCTGCTACAGGTGATCCTGCTCTGGCAGGGCGGTTGGACTGGATGAGCTTTCAAGGTCCCTTCCAGCCCCTGACATTTTGTGATTCTGTGATTCTGTGACTTCCAGTCTCTGTGGCAAACTGAACAACTGCATATAATACAGAATTCTATACAAAGACTTGTTTTCCTCCTTTTCCTCCATGTGGCAGTGTTTATTATATATTACAGGTATCAAGAAGCTGTTTCCCTGTATCAGTTTTTTGTTGTATAACATATATTCTTATCTCTATAACACCAAAGCTAACAGTTTTTCTAGGCCAAATATTTCTCACAGGAATTAATTTTGTATACAGTTTCCATAGAGGTTTATTTTTTTACAGAAATGTTGCCTCTTTAAAAGTAAGGCAAATTGTTTTTTTTTCAGGGTCAAGCATATCTGCACTGGACAAAAAAGAAATGTTATGTACTCTTTACATTATTTTCTCCATCTACCATAAATCTATCAGACGGTCAATGACTAATTATGTAAAATTTGATTTACTAAATGGAGTGATCCAGAAGACAGACTTTGAACTATAATCAGGGCCAGCAGTGTCTGTCACATATTTCTGCCTGCTCACATCACCTCTAGTTTTCTCATCCTGACTTTGATATATAGACTAGAAGCTTCTTGTAGCAGCACAGCATATAAAGCAATGAACTTCACACTCTGTGGAGCTTCAGTTGCACTAATCTTAATGCAAACATTAAATGTGCTTAGCTTATAGAAATAACTGATTAACTTAGATACCCAGGGAAGGTACTCAAGATATTTACCTCATCAAGTAATTTAGTCTAATTTAAGATGAGACACTATGTAGAAACTAATAGCAACTTTATATGGAAGTTAAATAACAATTGTGTTTGGCTTCTATTTTACCTAAGACAGCTAACATCCCCTCTGAGAAATATTTTATCCTTGGATTTTCAAGGTAGAAGAGGAGAAAAAGCTATAGGCCTAAATTCACAGTAAGTCGATATTCTTAATTAAGATCTATTTCACTAATAGTCTGTCTAATCCTTGGCTCTGCTTTATCTCACTAAAGACTCCAGCAGACATGTGACAAAGGATTAAAGTCAGACAGCTGAAAGCAGCTACAGCCACCAGTCAGTCTCCACTTTACTACATTAGTTCAGAAATTTATTTCTTCTTTAACATGCTGAGTTAGAAACTTTCTTCGCAAGACATCAGGCATTCTGCTCAGAGTGGCAACATTTGTCAGAAGGGTAAACTCAACTATTCCTAATTTCTGTTTATGAGTGAAAACTTCAGCAATGCATGACCTGCTACACAGATAACACAAATATCTGTATCATTGGGTAATAATGTCTGTAGGTGAATGACAGAAATGGCTAAAGTGTAAACAAATGTAGTTATCTGCTGCCCTATGCTTTGAGACCCCTGAATGAAGGACAATGCTGGTGAAGCATTCCTTTCATAGTGGTCCACTCAGAAAAAATATCACTCCTGTATTATGTATTCCCACATTAGAAATCTTCTTATTAAGAAACCCTGCATTGCCACTTCTGACTACCTCATCCTAACTACATATGTCACGGGATAAGTTGGGTATTTGCTGCTGTTATTCACACCATGCTACCATCATGACAGTTTCAAAATGAAATTGCTGGCTGGAGCAAAGTATTATGGGACTCAAGGTTGCAACAGGAGAGGCTTCTTGTTCTGGTTGCTGGTTTTGGATTCCAGGTTTTGGGCGTTGGTTCTTTCCACAGATATGTCAGTGAGACAGGGAGGGTATGAGTGAGTAACTCCCTGGTTTGAGTTTTACCTCTCTTGCTTCTGCTTGCTGCTGCTTTCTGCTGTATTTATTCTGCAAATAAGCTAAGGTAATTGTGCGTTTGTATTGTTATTATCTGATTTGCTCAGTAAGCTCTTATCTCAATTCTTTAACTCAACACTGGTTTTGAGGGTTTCGTTTGCTTGGTTTAATTTGGGGTGCGGTTTGGGTTATTTTTTTTTGTTTGTTTTGTTTTGTTTTGTTTTGGTTGGGTTTTTTGGGGGGGAGGGTATTTGGTTTTTGGTAGGGATTTTTCGTGTGCATGTGTTACTTTTCCCTCATTTCTGTGTTGGGGAAGCATACAGGTTAACATCTCGATTCTCTCAAAGGTGTCACAAAATATAATTTAGAGATGCATTCATTGATTTCTGCTTAAGGCCCCATGAAAATGTAGAAAGATTCTACACAGACACTGGCATAATTTCAGTTACAAAAAATAAATACTTCCTAAAGGTCTTGTCATGAGTTGACATCTGACTTTTCTTCATCTGACACCAGATCTTAAACCTTAGCAAATTTTCTTTTTTTTTTGTAAGAAAGAAGTTGAGTTAGGCAAATATGAATATGTCCCTTATGGTTGATCAAATTATGTTTTTAGGTGAATCATAACTATGTCTCTGTTTAATGCTTACCAAATTTCTAACATACCACATCAACATTAAATTCTCTGTGCTGGCAAACCCTTAGGAGAACTCATCATCTATTTGAGCTTGTCATTTCACTTCCTTTATGGACAATGAAGAGAAATAAGCATTTCTGGGAGTGCCTACTATTTATTTTATAGGCACCTGATAATTTATTTATAACCTAAGGTAGACAACTAAGATAGATTGAATGAAAGAACTCCAAAAGTGCTTATTTATCTCCATGAGCAATAAAAGTCTAGCATGTCTAGTTGAGTTATAGACATTTATATTATAAAGTTCAGTAGAAGAATCTTGCCCTATTGATAAAAATATGTCACTGGTAATGTCACCTAGCAGTGAGGTTTCCTCTACAATCA
The DNA here is from genome assembly GCA_013399055.1 of Ramphastos sulfuratus. Lineage (NCBI taxonomy): Eukaryota > Metazoa > Chordata > Aves > Piciformes > Ramphastidae > Ramphastos > Ramphastos sulfuratus. Next base: position 52,260 of record WBNM01012632.1, on the reverse strand, counting down.
GCAGAGGGAAATCATCACTTTCTTAAGGCATTTCATCTTAGAAATCATTGACACTTTTTTTAGGACAGGATAAATTGCTAAACTGGCACCTGAAAGGCACCATTTGTTGCCATTATCTTGAGGGAATCCAGACAAACAGCTGAATACAGCATTTCAATTTCAGGTCCTTGTTAAGGAAAAGGAAGTTTATTTCTTCAAACTTGAATATTTACTTCTCCATTTTTCTTAGTGTATATTTGAAATGCATTTCCATGAGTCTTTAATAGTTCTTCAAGACTTTATACATATAGTTGTTTCTGGCATTTCTGCACTCTTATTAGTATCTAAACATACCATTTTTGAGTCTTACTTCAATGAAGCTCTTCAGGATCTCTTTTGTTGGTTTCCTACATTTGATGAATAATGAACACAAATATTTTCCAGTATTTCCAAAGTGAAAATTAATCCTATTTAGTTTTTAAACTAATAATTTGATTACAATTACAGAACATAAAATATCTGGTTCCTCATATGTAACTGAATTTATGGTATTCTTCAGGTTAGAAAAGTGCCCAAAAGAGTCATCCCAAAAGACATGTTCAATTAAAAATAAAAAGGGTTAAGAATCCAATATTCAACAGAACTTAATTTATCTTTGTGTTGTGAAAGCTGTAATAGTTTAGGCATATATAGACATAGCTTATTTGATTTCTAAAATATATCTATAGTTCAACATTTTACATTTAGAAAAGTAACTGGGATTGCAATACCCTTTGTTTCAGAAGACCAAAAGTGTGTTTGGACTGCTACCTTAGACAAAGTTGATCATGTTACAAAGCTGTGGCATATCTATTCACTTTATGCAAATTGTCATCTTTGTTGTAAAAGAATTTTCTCGAAGTCCCACTGATTTATATAACTTAAAAATATAAACCTCTCTCCAGGTCCAAAGTCATGTTATTTGTACACATTTGCTATATGATGCAGAGATATTCTAGCAACATTAACATAATTATTCCAACAAAAAATTTACTCTTTCTAATCCTTCATAGGTTGGACGAGGCCTTGAGTGACCTGTACTAGTGGAAGGTGTCCCTGCCTATGGCAGGGGGTTGGAACTAGATGATCCTTGAGGTCCCTTCTAACCTTACCATTCTATGATTCTATAGTTTTAGTAAAAAAGATTTTACTCTTCTCTAAGAGCTGGTAAAAAAAAAAAAAAAATTAGTTAAATTATGACTGCTCAGTCAAGAATTTTATATTACTTTCAGGCAAACTTTCAGACACAAGTCGAGAATCTCAGATTCACAACCAGGAATGACATTTTAAACAACGGATTTTCCAGGAATGTCCATGCAGTGTATTGGATATAATTGTGTTTGTGGAAGTAGGAGTTCAAAAAGTGTTTTAGGCAATATAGAACTACAACACAAAGAGCCAGAAAGCATCCAATATAGGTGATGTTATATACCTTCATAAAACAACATTTATCTTCATGTAACATTAAGACAGTGTGCATTGTTTACTCATCACTGCCCAAGTTACAGAAGGTAAAAGATAGAACTAGGGAAATGAAAAATTGCCCATAGTAAGTGAAGATGAGGTTCAATACCAACTAATCATTTTGAAGGTTCACAAGTCCATGTGACTTAGTAAGACCCATCTGTGGGTCCTGAGGGAACTAGCAGATGAAGTTGCAAGCTACTTTCCATCTGGTGAAGTTCCCATTGATGGTAAAAGGGGAAAAATAAATCCCATTTCCAAAAAGAGAAGAAAGGAAGGCCCTGGGAAATATAGGCAAGTCAGTCTCCCCTCTGTGCCTGCAAGATTATGGAACATATTCTCATGCATATTCCACTATGTCACATGAAACATAAGGAGCTGATTGGTAGCAGCCTACATGTCTTCACCAAGGGCAAATGATACCTGACAAACTCGGTGGTCTTCTATGACATGGTAACAGAGTTGATGTACTCTACCTGGAACTGTATTAAGCATTTGACAGAGTATCCCACGACATCCCTGTTTCCAAATTGGAAAGACATGGATTTGATGGGTGGACCACTAGGTGAGTAAGGAATGGATGAGCTTGATGATTGCATTCAGAGGGTAATGGCCAAAGCCTCCATATCTAAGTGGTGACAAGCATTCACAGTCTCAAGCTGCGCCAGGGGAAGTTCAGGCTCGAGGTGAGGAGAAAGTTCTTCACTGAGAGAGTCATTCCCCACTGGAATGGGCTGCCCAGGGAGGTGGTGGAGTCACTGTCCCTGGAGGTGTTCAAGGCACGTTTGGACGTAGCACTTGGTGCCATGGTCTAGTCTTGAGGTCTGTGGGAATGGGTTGGACTTGATGATCTTTGAGGTCTCTTCCAACTTTGGTGATACTGTGATACTCTGTTCCTCAGGGTTTAGTACTGGGACTAGTGCTGCTTAATATCTTTGTTATCGATATGGACAGTGGGATTGAGTGCACCTTCAGCAAGTTTTCTTACAACACCAAGCTCTGTGGTGTGGTTGACATGCTGGAGAGAAAGAATGCCATCCAGAGGGGCCTTGACAGGCTGGAGTGACAGACCAGTGCCAACCTCCTGAAGTTCAACAATGCCAAGTGGAATGTCCTGCATCTGGATTGGGGCAATCCCAAGCACAAATACAGACTGGGTAGAGAATGGATAGAGAGAAGTCATGAAGACTTGGGGGTGCTGATTGATCAGAAGCAAAATATCAGCCAACAATGTGTGGTTTCAGCCCAGAAAGCCTACTGTATCCTGCATCAAAAGAAAAGTGTGGCCTGCAGAATGAGTGAGATGAGTCTTCCTTTCTACTCCTCTCTTGTGAGAGCCCACCCAAAGTATTGTGTCTAGCTCTAGAGACAATAAGTGGGTCCAGAGGAGAACCACAAAGATGGTCAGAGGGCTGAAGCACCTCTACTATGACAACAAACTGAGAGAGATGGGGTTCTTCAACCTGGAGAAGAGAGGGCTCCAGGGAGACCTTACAACAGCCTTACAGTATCTGTAGGGGACCTGCAGGTAGCCAGAGAGGGACATTTTAAAAAGTCATGTAGTGATAGGACAAGGGATAATGGGTTCAAACTGGAAGAATCTAGATTTAGAATAGGCATTAGGAATAAATTCTTCACCATGAGGGTGGTGAGACATCAGAACAGATCACCCCAAAAAGTTGTGGAGGCTCCAGCTCTGGAAGTTTGGTTGGGTGGGGCCTTGGGCAACCTGATTTAGTAGGAGATGTCCTTGCTCTAGGCAGGGAGTTTGAACTAGGTTATTTTTAAGGTCTCTTCCAACTCAAAACATTTTTATGATTCTATGATTTTATTATAGTTACCATTCAGAATGGTTTAACCAACTGGAAAAAAGAGTTAATCATATTTTTTCCTGTGCCACTGCAAGCAGACTTTTCCAGCTGACAATGTGAAGAAACAAAGAAAAGACCTTCCATCTCCTGAGACATCTTACACTGTTTACTCCTTTTAAAGTTAGTGACTGAATTCAAAATACATTCAGGAAAATAGATTTCACTTATAGGAAATGATATTGTAATACAAGTCTAGAAATAGCAGAACTCACTGGGGAAATTCTCTTTACACCACTAAAATGGTGTCAGTTTTATTGCAGCTGTGATAGTTAAAGTGAAAGGATTATTTAGTTTGAGCATTTTCTAACTGTGGGGGCAAAAAAAAAGAAAGAAGGCGACAGCTGGGCAAAGTTCAAACAATTTTCAATATCACAGAACAGATATCTTTAATGCATTATTTAAGTACTATGCAGGCAACAATCTTTTTATGAGCTGTCATTTGAAATATATTAGATTCAAACAATGGCAATACTTTAGGAAAACTGAGAAATACTCTGTAACAAATGAGAAAAGGAGACTTCATGTGAAAAACTTACCACAGTCAAGTAATACACTCACTAGTCTCATTTCTAAAAGAGATTCATCCTTTTTTCAAGTTGCCTGTTGTCCTTCACATTCAGAATTCAATGTTATTTTAAAATCACAATAAACTGGGGAGTGTTCTGTGTAAAAATAAATAAATAAATAGATAAATAAAACAAATAAATAAAAAGAATGGCTGCTACAGATTGCAAGAAGTGACATTTTAAAATGCTTTAAATGATTTCTTGGACTCTTGAAGAAAATCTTGTACTTTATAGCTGGGGCTAGGATTCGTTATACAAACTTCAGGAAACAGAAAACCAGTCTATGCTAGAGCTCTTGGATCTCTTCAAAGCTAATAAAGAAAGATAAAAATCTGGAGAGGCACTCATCCCATTTATCTTAGACACTTGGTTATAATGGAATTAATTATCTTTTCAAAGTGTCAGTATTTATCTTTTAGATGCTTCTTTCGTCTATACCTTTGCAGCTCTAGTGATTTCAGTGCAGTCTGTTTCTAATTAATGGTATTAAAGAGTTCAGAGTAATGGCAAGTACTCTTATAAGCCATTTATGCAATTAATAATTCTGCAAGGTAAAATTTTCCACAACACATATTGAAAAAGTATACTGATCATATACGTGTGTACCATTTAATTGGAAAACACATTTTATGCTGTCTTTGCCATTTACTTAGCTGGCTTTGTGCACACAAACTGGTTTTGGGATTGCTCATATAAATATATAATTACTATTTGTTTAGAAGAAGAATTTACAGCATCTTTGTGTACTTCTCACACCTTAATTGATAGCTAATATTGTTTCAGAGAAAACAATAATAAAACAATAGCTGTAAGTCCAATGTGTTTTCTGTTTTCCTAAGTTATCACCAAGCCAAATGGTGAGAAAGATACATAACATATAAATCTCATATGTGGCTATAAGGACTGCTTAAACCAAATTAATTCATAGATAGTATAATACTAACCTTAAAATTATGTTACTCAATATCAAGAACAATCTCATTAAAATGGGGGAAAAAAAGTTGATTTATAGAAAGAAAATAGCCTACAGACTCAGTGGTTATACTCTTCACCCAGCAATTTTCAGAGAATTAACCAGGTTGGAAAAGAACTTGGAGATCATTGAGTCCAATCTATCACCTAACACTTTCTAATCAACTAAACCGTGGCACTAAGTGCCTCATCCAGTCTCCTTTTAAACACTTCCAGAGACAGTGACTCTATCACCTCCCCGGGCAGCCCATTCCAATGTCAATCACTCTTTCTGTGAAGAACTTCTTCCTAACATCCAGCCTAAACTTGACCTGACGCAGCTTGAGGCTGTGTTCTCTTGTTCTGTCACAGGACGCCTGGCAGAAGAGACCAACCCCCACCTTACTACAACCTCCTTTTAGGTAGTTTTAGACAGCAATAAGGTCTCCCCTGAGCTGCCTCTTCTCCAGGCTAAACGCCCCCAGCTCCCTCATCTGCTCCTCACAGGGCTGTGCTCCAGCCCCCTCACCAGCCTTGGTGCCCTTCTCTGGACACATTCAAGCACCTCAACATCTTTCTTATATTGAGGGGCCCAGAACTGGAGACAGTACTCAAGGTGTGGACTTACCAGCGCTAAGTACAGGGCCAGAATGACTTCCCTGGTCCTGCTGGCCACACTATTCCTGATACAAGCCAGGATGCCATTGGCCTTCTTGGCCACCTGGGCACACTGCTGGCTCATGTTGAGCTGGCTGTCAACCAGTACTCCCAATCTGGTGCAAAGGAAGTGCAAAGAGCTAACAGTGAAAAGTATGAATAAACGAGGATACTTAAATGTCTGCATCTAAGGAGCTTACACAGATTTACTTTATGGCCAATGAAGGAAAAAAAATGGCACTTTTTATTGAAAATACATATCATCCTAAAATCAATATGAAAAACCTATCAGGCAGATTGTTGTTCAGATGCTTTGTTAAATACATGTTTCTATAAAGAGTACCTAACTTGGCTATGATGTGCATCGGAAAGTGAGATTCAGCTGTGTGTTAAAAAGCTCAGAGGTACACTGTGTGTCCACCCACTCTCAGTGATGAAGATCTTACAGTGAATGGGGTTCAGAAAAAAAATTGTCTTATAAAAAGTAGACTATGTCAGACTAATTAATTTGTTTAAATGCAATTATTCAGTGTTTCTTGAGAAGCTCTTGAGTTTTCCAGATCGTTCACATAAGAGTCACAGTACTAACAAAGAAGTAATAGGAGACCAAAAGCTACTACAAAGTCAGAGATAACATTGAGGATACAACACTAATTGAAAATACACCAGGTGCTTATGTTTAGGAAACTGAACTGTATCTCTAATAGGGAACAGCTGAATATCCATTCTAAGACATGACTGACTTTTGATTCAAAGTTCAATTCAGTTGTCAATTCATTGACATTTAGCACCATTCAAAATGTCTTACAGCTCCTGGCTTCTGCTTGCCTCTCAAACAATGTACCAATATCCCATATGTCTTGAGCTGTGTCTGACATTTGTGTGTAGACTCACATGCACTTTGCACAAATATAGAGGCTTACAGATAAACATCTCTTTTTTGGATGCTTTTATCTTGAACTATAATCCACCATAGACATCTAAAGTTTGTTGAGATGATCTACACTGTCCCGTATCTGTCCTTCCTTCTCTATTCCCTTCAATTTTAAAGGATCAAATTGTCTGGACAAACCTAGATGAAACATGAGCTGTCCGAATGAAATTAAAATCTACACAGATCACTTTCAGACAACAGTACATAAGGGGACTGAATAAAAGGGAGACTTAATTTCAGTAATCTACCATTTGCCTTTCCTCTAACTCCTTTTTTGAATCAATTTGCCAAGCTGAATCTGAGTATGTGTTTTTTCTTATAAAAAAATTGACTCATTATTCTTTATAGGTTATAAACGTGACCTATGATCTCTTCTTTTTAATTAGTTATGTCCCTTAAAACATTGTAAATACATATCTCAGATGTCTAGAGGTATATTTTTAGACCTTCATTTAATTTTAATGCAAATTTAGGGTCCAGCTGAAGGAAGATGAATTCCATTTCACCTAATGAAAATCTGTAAATGCATCTAATTTGAATCATGTCTTTAAATCTCATTATTCTTAATAGAATTTATGCATACTTGCATGCTTCTGGATGTAATTTCAAAATGCAGTTTCTACTGATCACAAAAAAATAATCTAATGTCTTCCGTCTTCCAAGCTTATACTGTCTTGTGTGAGTCTTCCCTAGAAAAAAAATGTATGCAGATGAACAATTTTGTTGATTTGGTATGAATGATTTAAGATTTAAGGTCTTAGATTAACCTGCAGGTGTGGATTCAAAGAAATAAGTGATTAGTACAGATTTGAAGCCACAAAAGAAAACTATTGAATAAATATGAGTTCTGAGTTCTGCATGAGAGCACGAAGAGTGTGAGTGAACTACATCCTCACATTGCTCATGATCTCTGTACTGCTGTAGGAAGGCTTGTGATGCATACTGCTGCTTTCAGTAGTACTATCCTTTGACTTGCTAAACCACTGTTAAATCAGCTTTGTGCTGGAAGAGCTGTGAAAAGTGCTGGAGCATAATCCACAATCCTGTCCTAAACNCCCCCCGCCCTTTTCTATATCTTGCCTTTTTTTTTTTTTTTTTTTTTTTTTTTCCCGGGGGGGGGGGGGGGGGGAGGGGGGGGGTGGGATCTGCTTGTATTCATTGCTGTTAGAGTTCATGTTATACTTACTTAAAAACAATTTCATGATTCATTCAAAACATCTCTGATGTTACACTTATTTATCCAGAAAAGAGTAGGCATCTGGTCCCAATTTTCACTTATTCTATCAATATAAGTTATTTTTCCTGATTACACCCTCAGAAGAATCTGTACATGTAAAGCAGCTACAATCCCTTGTGCACTCTCTGCTTTTGTCCTGTGGGTCTGACAATTATTATTCACTGCTTATTAAGATTTTAGGTTCTCATCATCATCTATTCAGAATTTCTTTTATTTGTCATCTACAGAATTTCTTTTATTTCATTTACTCAGAGATTAAACCACAATAGATATCAAATACATTGTGAGTGTTTTCTACACTCTTTAGGCCAACATGGTTATGTTTCCTGAAGTAATTGTGAAAATGTCAGCTTTGTCTCTTTTATTGTTGGATGTTTAAATTTGAGACATCCCAGTCTACACGAAATCGCCTTTGACTCCCTCTAAAATCAATGTTGGAATAAAGGCAGCTCAAAAGGTTGTTCATCTGACCTTATTCAAATTCTTATTTCAGGAAGATGTAAATCTTCCTTTGGAAGTGCCAATAACTCTCAATCAACTATAGAAAGAATTGATGTCATTAGCTCTCTGACATATGTCTACTTCCCATCACGCCAATCTCAGTCTAGGGCAATTATATTTTTATTCATCCTTTTCCCTTTAATATTAAATAGTTCAATCTTTTATTACTGTGACTTATAATTAAGTAAAAACAAAAATAAAAATCTACAGAAAGAATTTCTCTGGCACAGGGAATAATATATTAAAAAATAATAAAGAATTCTGTTTCATCAGACGGTTTAAGCCATATGCACTTAATTTTGCAGTTTGTAAAAAGGAATGGCACAGTTGCACAGTAAATAAACATTCTTAATGTTTTATTAGGTTTCTGATAAAATAGCCAATTTAAAAACAAATCATGTATATTCATTTCTTTTATTAAGTAAGAATAACTATACAGCTTGCATGACACTTCAACTGGTCTTTAGGCTACCTGTTGCACTACTACGTGCTCTTTCTTACAGAGCTCCTATATTCCAATTTTCTCCTTACTTATTTTTTTTTAAAAGGTGTGTTACATTTGCACATCCTGTATGTCACTCATTCCTTTGACATGCTTACACTTTTCTGTATTTTTCAAGTGCTAGTAATACATTAACATCTTCTCTCACCAAGAATGGTGTAACATGCGCAAGAGAGCACGTTCCCTGAATGTTGAATCTATCCTACTTCACCGTAAGGAAGACAGAATCACAGGATTAATCTGGTTGGAAAAGACATTCANCATCTTCAGCCAGTTGTCAATCAGTACCCTCAAGTCTCTCTCTGCTTGGCTCTCTCCAGCCACTCTGTCCCCGGCCTGTAGTGCTGCATGGGGTTGTTGTGGCCAAAGCCTTAAGTGTAGGTGCAGGTGTCCTAAACTTGCTCACAAGTCAAGTTCCCCTATCCAAGCTGTTGCTTGAAAAGAGGAAAAGACTCATGTGGGACAGAAAAGAACGTGTTGCCCAGGAAGGTGATATCCCTGGAGACATTCATAGTGAGGTGTGACAGGGCCCTTGTCAATCTGATCGAGTTCAGGGCGCCCCTGCTTAATGCAGAGGTCCATTTCAACCAAGACCATTCTATGATTCTATGATTCAAGCTGAGAAAAACACTACCTAGGTAGTTGTGGGAAAGGACCCATTATGAGATAACCCAGTCTGATGGGATGTAAAGGTGAGTATAGTGACCTTGAGAGCATAGAGGATTCAGGGGGTTACTGTAGAGAAAGACAAGCAGCAAGTAATGAGGCAACCTTCGTGTATCATTGCTGCTTCTCTGAGCCATTCATCCCTCAAGTAATTTAATACGTGCTCCATTAAGAAAAAGTGGATGGTTATGATTCCCTACTGCAAGGTACAGCACACAAAGCTTCAAACAAGGCTCATAATGACTTTTTTTGTCTCTGTGCAATACTATAATCTCTCATAAATTACTTTTTTCCCCCCCATATATACAAGAAAAGCCAAGGAGAGAAAAAGCACTTGCTATAAGAGTGGTGCAGCAGAGATTTTTAAATGAAACTTGTATTTTATCTGGCATGGATTTAATCTTTAAAACAAAAGTGTCACAGGCACCAGTCATTCTGAAGCATTATTAAAAATTTCAGGGTTTATTCTCTGGTATGCCTCTGAGGTTTCATTTGAGCTTTGAAACTTTATCTGGTCAGGGTTACCTTTTTCAAGACATTCTGATTGTCAAAGGAATATGTGGAAGATTTGATTTGATTTATCATTTCTTTATTAAGTGTTTGTTTTGTAGAGTCTTTTTAGTAAATCATCTCTAACAGGAATGCACAGACATACAGAAATTGAAATTATCCAAGCTCTGAGTCATATAAACTTAAAATATTTATTTTTACTCCTGGTTGTCTAAGAACACATTAGCATTTTTTTTTTTTTGATGAAGCAATGCAAAATATTTATTTCCTGTCAACACAAACACCCTAATTTTCAGCATCAGCTGATTCATTCCCTTCTTCTCTCATTAATTAATATATCTTTTATAATGATAAATAAGAAAACACAGGAAGCCTAAATGGACAAAGGGGTGTTATTTCTTTTCTTTGAACCCTTAATATTCACAAAAGGGCTATAGAAAGCTAATTACCTTTGAAAACTTCATATGAGTTTTTATTTTTAAGATCATTTTTGGCTGTATGAGTGATTATTTGCATTATTTGCAATACTATAGCTTTATGACTTCTTTTCTTCATTTATGTCTTGAACTGGGTGACCTCACTATTACAAATGTTCAGTAGCACTATCTTGAAGTAGAGCAGAAGCACAGACAGGAGAAAAAAAATCTGATAAACAATTATTAAAAACCAAATAAAGCAAAAATAAAATCAAAGCTTAAACTTGAATTTCAAGCAAGAAAGCAGGATAGATTAGGGATTTTCCTGCACTAGAAAGACTTTATATAAACCAATAGAGACCAACAACCTATAAAATGTCAAATCTTGCCTTTTTAAAAAGGTGGTTGCATCCAGACTCACTATTAATGTCAAGACATTAAATGGGGAGCATACTGCTTGGACTGACCCAAGTGCCTGCCAAGAAGCAGTCTCACAATTTAATCGTCCAGTTGATGTAATTCCAGTGCTTGGAGACCTGCCCTGGCACTCTGTAGTTTTCTAATATATGAGCAGCCAGAATATCTCTCCGTGCTTCCAGAAGAGGAGAAATGATTTGTACTTGTCAGAGAAATTCCTTTCCAAAACCCAGTTGCCTAGCCTCTTGTAGTGATAATGTGCAGGCTGGCAGAAAAATTTATCTAGACTGCATTTCAAAGACTTATCTCAGAAAATGTGATTCAGAGATGCCACCATATACTGTTTGATTCACTTTACCTCCACACCAATTATGCCATCCCCAACCATATTCACATTCCAAAGTGACTCAACAGGCTTAATCATAACTCATGATATCTCAGGTTGAGGGCAGCAGGGAGGGGCAGATTGTGATCTGTTCATTTTGAGTTTGGGTTGGATTTGGGACTTTTGTTTGCTTGTTTTATGAATCTAAACATGAAGTCTCTTCACGGACATCTGAAATTAACTCTTTATACACACACACACACACACACACACA
>WBNM01012632.1:19876-40905 GCA_013399055.1 Ramphastos sulfuratus | reverse complement strand
GTTGGACTTGATGATCTTTGAGGTCTCTTCCAACCTTGCTTATACTATGATACTGTGATATATATCTAGGTAAACACACATATATATGTGTATATATATATATACATATATATATGTGTATATATATATATATGTGTGTGTGTGTGTATATATATATACACACAAACACGCATACATAGATATATATATAGCTAGACATACATACATATATGTATAGAGAGACATATATTGCAAATCCCTCTCATCTAGGAATTTATACCAGACTGTACTGCAGCACATTCTCAGCATTTGTATAGACCTCCTGCACCCAGACTCACCTGTCTGTACTTCTAAGGCAGGGAAAATTCTATTTCTCCATTAGTAGCTATTAAACTGCCATGCATTAGAAACCTGGCACAATACATGAATGGAAATTGGTGCCATTTATGTTTTTACTCTGGGTTTGAAATTGCAGCAATTTGGGTTCTGCTTACTAAGCTATGGGGTTCTTCCTGCAGTGGTGCAGATGAAACAGATTTTGGCAGGATTATTTGTCCTTCACCATGCATTTAAGCCTAGCAACTTCATAGTACAGCAAGTCTTACCTTCAAGGGGAAAATAAAATATAAATCACTTCTAAGTAGCAATGCTTAAATGTGGTGTATCTTAGAACGTGAATATGTCAATGGGAAACCCTGGAGACTGATAATAACATGATGTTTATAGCATGGGCCATTAAACCTGTCACAGAAATCCAGCTTAGAGGTGACTCAAAGTAATATTCATGCTATGTTTGTTTCAACATTGAGACGAATGGACAAAATATTTCTTAGCTATGGTTCTATACTTATAGAGTAAAGGGATGTTTGGTACTGAATTTAAGCCAGTTTAAAAAAAAAAAAACAAAAAAAACCCTTTCTTTAATACCAAAACCACATTAAATGTTAGAAAAAAAAAATAATAATCAGAGCTTGGTCATTTAAGGTGGGGTTTTTTTGTTTGTTTTTGTTTTGTTGGGTTTTGAGTGGGTTTGGTTGCTTGGTTGGTTTTTTTATTTCATTGGTTGGTTTGTTGGTTTTTTGTTTGTTTTTAATGTTCTTAGTTTACAAAAATGTAACAAATGTTTATACTGTTTCTCTGAGCCTTATTTTAAGCTCTTTTCCATGTTCTCTCTCCTGTAGTTTCCACATCCACCATTACATTGTTTTTGAATGTTGTCAGTGAAGTTGATTGGGAGAAACTTCAGAGCTGTTTGTTTCGACTTTGTGCTGGCATACTGTGGCAGATACAATCACCCTCACAAACACAAAGATCCTGACAGACACTGGACAAAGGGCTAGGAGCTGAGAAGGATCATCTCAAGGTCTTCGGTTGTTAATTGATGGCTCTGGACCGAAAAGTTCAGACCTTGCCTTTTGTTGCTGGAAGGACTCATCCCTCCAAATGAGTAAGGCTGTAGTCCTGCTAAGGAGATATTTGTTCTTCCGCACATCAAACAGGCTGGCACTTGGATCTGCTGCCTTTAGACTGGAACCCTGTCTAAGGAGTCCTCACCTCCCACTTTGGCAAGTGCATATATTTTGGGTGCCCACGGGACATTTTCCTTTTCTGAGTGAGTGTACAGTTTGGTTCATCTCTCCTTAAACAGCATAACTGGGTTTGCGACAGCATATTCCCAACTAACATATGAAGCTGTAATTTTATTGTGTCGAAAGGAGTGCAGAGTAATTGCAAAAAATCCACAGTTTCCAGGTGGTTGTTACTGTCTGTTTTGTGGGTGCTTCTGTGTACTCTTTGTTAACTGCCACAAGCATTTAATACTGAACTGCACAGACTTGTAGAAAAACTGTGGCAGAGAGCAATATATTCCTTTCCCTCGAAATGGCTTTTCCGTTCTTCAGTTTCTTTAACTCAAGTTGTGTATCTAAAACAGATTCCTAATTGAGGTTTACAAAGCCTAAACTGCTGGACCCATTTTCAGTACTTAAATGGCACTGAGAGTTACGAATTTCTTGTGAAAGCTTTTTCTCAAACACATATTTTCAACACAATCTTCAAGATGGCAGGAAATATGATTGTGAATATGCTATGTACAGTGTCTATAAAATCCCAGTAGCTGATTGAGAATGGTGAGATGATGAGAGTTTGTAAGCAGTTAATTAATTTTCTGGTATGCATTTTGTAAATTAAGATGTGCATAAATGCTTAGCTAAACATTTCAAAACAACAGAGCTGCTGTCCAGAAAGAGAGAAGTCAGATGAAATTTTAAGTTGATTTACTGAGAAAGCAGTAGACTGTGCTGACAGCTCTTTAAACCTGACATGTTTAAGTAGTGCTTCATTTATATTCTCATAAACATCCAGAGTCAGTCAAAATTAGAATATAGCCAGTCTCCTTAAATTGCAAGGAAAAAGATGCAGTTGAGGGAAAAGTCCAAGAAAATGTTCAGACATTTAATTTGTACTCAATAATGACTTGTTAACCTCCAGGTATATTTGGGGATTTTCAGTACTTTGGAAATGAAAAACTGTTGAGTTGGTACTTTGGCTTTGTTCAGATAAAAGTTGTTGTTTTCATTGTAAACCTGTCTCAAATTCAAAGTGGATTCAAAGGTTTGTAACAAACAGCTAGGCCTTTTATTTCCACAGAGATAGCATGTCCAAATAAAGTGGTGTTCACCTGCAAAGTCTTTGGATGACAGCAACATTTGACAATGACAGAAGCATGGTTATGTTTTCTACCTACAACAGTCGATTTGAAGAAGTAGTATTGTCAAGTGTTGGAAAAGAGGTTTGCTAGCTTTAGAAGAGTGTTAGTGGAAACTAGCTAGATGGTAGAAGAAAAGCCAGCAATTTAAAGGAACAGGAGAAACCCAGAAAAGGTCTGTTCAAACTTCAGTCAAATTCTGGTTCAGGAAGTCTCTTGATGTAGATTATACAAAATGAGGAGAGGTATATTTGGAATATGTAGGGAAATTACCACTTGACATATGCCTTTTTACATAAATACTTCCTATTAGTCATGGTTAGAGGCAGGATGTTAGTGTCATCTGTTGCTCCATTTCAGCACACACATTTCTGTACTGTCTCAGTAACCAGGAAATTACTCCCTCATACACGCAGGTGAAGCTCAGTGCTCTGTAGCCTCAGCTCAACCAAAAAAATGATTCTGGACCTCATTCAAAACTATTTGGATATTCTAAATATAAACTGGAGTGCTTTTGATGGAGCAGACACTTGATGCTAAAGTTCACCGATGCGGAAACTGAAAGAGACCTTCTTACCATGTTCCATCTCTCACTGGAACAAGGTCAGCTCTCAGCTGGTTTTAATTAGATTTCCCCTCTCCAACTTACTCCTAAATGTGAGATTGAAAATAAGTTCTTTTCCCTGTTGATAGTCTAAGCTGCTCGAAAGAGTTGAAAATTCCTTAGCAAGTGAACATAATAAAAAAGAGTTCAGAAGGATGGAAATAATGAAAAATTTGAAATGAGAAGGTAGCTCCAATACTTTCTTCTACTATGTAGCCTTATCTAGAATTTCTATGCTGACATCACATTGATGCAGACATGAACATGGAACAAAACAAATTCCAATTTATTTTCAAGCTTTGTCTCAAAACTGGATTTCTTAATTTGGAAGAAAAAAGAGAAGGTGCTCTTCTGTCTTTCTCAGTCTGTACTTTTTTTTGCTAAATAAATTTGCAGTAAGAATAACTAGTAATTAAATGCAATAAGATTTTTAATATAAAGTTCAATGGTAGTATAAAACTCAATGGGTAAATGGGTAAAATGGCTATCAAACTGGAATGAGAGTAGTTCAAATCATAGGAAACTAGCACTTGATATAATACTTACTAGGTCTGATTTAGTTCCCAGACAAGACTGTGCCTGCATATCGTTTTAAATGCTTGTAGATTATGTCTGTCTGTTGGGAAATAGAGACAATATATTTCCCTTTACCTATTTAATTGTAAAATACCTGGTATACAGTAAAGGCAGATTTTCAGCATGATGCAGCATCCACGTAGGTCAATCTCTTCCTTTCCTCTGATGATAACAGCGATTTAAATGTTAATATCCTATAAAAAGTAGTGAACTATAAATCTTAACCCAGAAGCTACATTTTGTGCCCTACTAAATCAGATTTGATTTGGTTTCTTTTTCTGTCTTTAGGGTGTATTGGAAATTTAGTATTAAGATATAAATATCTGCTCCATAAATATGCAGCTGAAATGCTGAAATCTATCCAATGTTTTTAAAAAAATATATCTGAATGTAATTAGCATTCATCAAATAAACAATGTTTGAAAAGAAATTCTCACAGAAAAGGAAAAAAACTTTCCACTCCCTCAAATGATCGATCCAATGATAAACACACGTACGGATTAAGAGACTTAAATATGAACCCTGCATGTCCTGTTATTTGTTCTTTTTCCCTTAAAGAGAAATTCTACTCTGGATGTAAGAAATCTTCCTGATGAAATTTTCAGTGAGTCCAATCCACCTTCACAAAACTGTTGGTAAAGGTTAACTGAGAGTGTTATGAATAAAACCTATGTAGTTCTCTTTTTCTTTTCTTTTATTTCTTTTTTAATAATCTCTAATCTTAATGATCCTTTGCTCCAAATGAAGCTTGAAATAAATATGAATATAAAATACCCAGTTCATGATCTTTGCAAATTGTCACATTACTGCAAGAATATGTATTAAACGTAATCACTGGAGCATAAGTTTGCATGGATTATAAAGTTTATGCATGTTTCGCAGGAGACACTGCTGTTACTCATCACAGTTTTATGTCAGGGTTTTATACAAGTTCAAGTCCATTGACTTTACTAGAGTTTCCCCAAGTTTAAACCAGTACAAATGAAAGCAACCAGGAGTGACAAACAATAATAACTATTCTTTTTTTGCAGTTAGGTTAAACACTTTTTTTTCTGTTTCAAATGAGATTTTTGTTTGAGAATTTCTGTACCTGAAGGAAATTCCACGCTAGAGAACAACTTCATTGTACTGTGCTTAAGCTGTTTCCAAATGCTTCATTATTTAGAGCCCATACTATTTGGAAGGTTTCTATATAATATTATTGTAAAAATTTTAACCCCAAATTCTAGATACCAGATTATATTTGTAACTAAAAGAACAAAAAACAAACAAACAAAAAGAAATAATTGAAGTATGAGACATCCCTGTTCAAAGTAAGTATTTACTGTGTCTTGCACCATGTCTTTACATAGTGATTTAAAGATATTCCTAGCTGAGAATAAGAGAGAGAAAAAAGAGGTGGAATGTTTCAAATAATCAGTCCCAATAGCTGGGATTTATAGATACTGGTTAATTCTTTTACTGTATTTGGATAGATTATACGTGAGCGAATGATTTCTTCTTCGTAAGTATTAGAGTGATCAGTATCAAGGACATAACTTTCATTTCAAATAAGTGTGAAGATCCTAATGTACTAATTAGATCAGAGTCTTGAATGAAGGTAGGTAATAAAGTGTACCTTTAATGCTTAGTATGAAGCTTTTTGAATTAGTCTAGTGACTTTTTAAGATATACCTTCTATGTTCACTGATTCTCTTTTGATCTTACAGGATTTCCAAGTACAAATAAGTTTAATGTTTGCTTTAGAGTAGAGTTAATACAGTCTGTGTAACCTGTAATTTGAAACAGATAATACCTGAATAGGAATATTTCCAATTTCTCTAATTTCTTGTGAAAGGGATGACCAAATGTTCGAGCAATTATTTCAGTGTTTTTCTTTTCCCTAACCTCTTAGGCTTTGCTAACAGTAGTAAATTGCATGGTTCTAGGTCAGTGACTCAGGCTATTAATTACATTCCTCATTTTGTGAAATTGTTAAAATGATGCTTGGTTCAATTTTTGGCTTGAGACATCCAAAATGCATTTACAAAATTCTCATACACAGCTTTGGAGTTAGCACTGGCCAGGTGCCACCCCCCATAGGCAGTGCGGATGAGTTTTCCCTATAATGAAGAATTAGTGGATGTTCTGGACCAGAGATCTGAGCAGAGGGTGTGAGTAAACTCAGGAACACGGAACAAAATCTTTTGTAGGTTGACAAGCAGACGCTTAGCTGCAAGGCTCACACTCTTCTGGAAAGGATGGTAACCCATATCCTTACCTTAGTAGTGCCACAGGCTTCCCTGAGGAAATGTACTCTCCTGTATTCTGTATGTTGATTCCTCCTGTTGAGAAAGGTGATAAAAAAAATTATGCCCTAGGAATAAAGTGGAAATTTCATATAAATAAGATCAAAATTACAGAAGCACAGATTTAAGTCCAGAACAATTATTGAATAGCATTATAGCCATTACTTCAGCAAATGAATTACATTGGCAGGTACAGCCACTTTAGCTAAACAATTATATGTGATTGTTTCAGATCCCCTCATAATTCCCCTGTTGGTACCTTTGCTGCTTTTCTCAATAAAGTTGTAGCCTGAATAACTCTGAAGACTAAATGGGCTGCTTTATCCCCCAAAGCACAAATGTAGGTAAGCAGAATACAATTATACTAATTCAAATTTGAACCAAGCAGCAGAGCAAGCATTAGTTTTCCTGGTGAGATTTTTCTCTCTGTAACAATGCATTAATCTTTCATTAGATACATTGTCAATATCCAAGACTTCAGCATGGAGCATGGATGTGTACTGAAGCATCATACAAGTGTTTCAAAAGAAAACATAAATAAATTACAAACAGTCTTAATAGTCTCAACGGAACAGATTCCCAGGAGAGCTTCATTAAAATTGCACCATCTAAAAACACGTGTTAAAAATGCAACCTTTCAAACTGTTCAGATACATTATTAAACACTATCACGCAAATGAATGCTTTACAATTAATAACCAAATGATATAATTAAAAAGCTTTAATAGTTCAATTTGCTGTATCCTTCTCTTCCTTCCTCAGGCTTATTAGAAGGATTGACTGATGACTCTTCCCTCCTGTAAAAAATTTCTGTTTGATAGTAAGGGATTACAAGTATGAATATTTGCATACCTGATTTCCTTCAGATTTTCTCTTACTTCCAAGAGAGGTCGTTCAGCACCATGGATTTTTTTTTTTTTTAATTTTGAGATTTAAACATAAGTTAGCTTTAGTATTTTGGATGTTGTTCCCTGACATTTTAAAGTAATTTACTTTTTGATGTGTTTCAATCAGACCATGTTGTCCACTCTTAAAATTAGGATACTTTTTAAAAAAAGAAAAAAAAAAAAAAAGTCCTTTTATAGTTTGGTTTTGTTTCCTTCTGTTCCACATTTTGCTGTCGTGAGGTCTCAATACATAAACTGCAGTATTAAATAATTGCTGTTTTCTATTTCTTCCTGGGTCTTGGTCTCTTATCTTCCATGTTCCAATGTATACTGATACATTTGAGCGAGCTATCTATTTCCTATGGAACAGGTGCTCTTTTGGTGATAGTTCACTCCTGACACTACTCCCAAGGGTGATATGGAAGCTTTCACACCCAAAGGCCATTCACCTATTTTCCTCACACTATTCCAACAGATCTTTTGCAGTGCTCCCATTCAAATAACCCTTATGATATTTCCTAACACATCTAACATGTGTGATGTTTACCTTAGTACAAAAATGTCACTTTGGTAGTTTGACAGCTCCTATTATGATTACCAGCTTTGAGCCTGAAAAAAATCTAAAAGCTCAGTGTCATCATTTCAACTGGTCTCAAGTCTGCTATGTATTGTATATAAAAATATGCAAAAAAATATGGAAAGAATAGAGTTACAATGGTTGTATTGCACTGTTGTGGCTAAATGCCCGGGTGATGCAGAATGGCCATACTCAAACTGTTCAAGGAACGCTTTAAACTGGGCACTTTAAGCCTGAGCCTATGTGACAGCACATCTAACTCAGCTGTACTGTAAACNTGTCTGGGCTGCATGTGCACACTGCAGGCTCATGTTGAGCTTTTCATCAACCCAGACACCAGGGTCCTTTTCCTCAGGGCTACTCTCCAGCCATTCACCACCCAGCCTGGATTTGTGCTTGGGATTGTGCCTACCCAAGTGCAGGACCTTACACTGGGCCTTGTTGAATTTCATGAGATCACAGAGGTTCTTCCATTTTTCTGTCCTTTAGTCTAGTTCACAGTGCCTGTGTTTTAATATGATGATTATCATATCTATGACTGAATACTCATGCTTCTTTTTAATCACATTCCGTAGCAGAAGTTGGGAAAAGTAAGATATATGGCATCTACTATCTTTCTGACTTGTAGAAATGTCCATTCTGGAGATAAATAAAAGCAAGAACCCTAAACACCCCTTGCAAGTTTAGCTCTGCAATACCTAAGCAAAAGTCTCTGAGTACTGTGGCGTTTTCTTTTGACAGACATTTTTATAGTACTAATAATTGAATGAATATGGTAAAAAATAGCTTTTTTGCCTCATACTCCCAAACCAAAATTATTGCCTTCAGGATACTCTCTGCCTCTGTGTACGTCTATGTATACATATATGGATATGTATATATACTTGTGTGTGTGTGTATGGGTGTATATATATATATACAAACATCCATATATATGTGTGTATATATATATATATACATATATATATATATACACATACACCCATATGTATGTGTGTATTTTAAATGTATGTTCAGTTGCAGAAATATCTTTTTGACTGGTTATCTTGTTTTTATCTTATGGGGAAAGCTTACTATGCTGATAACCAGAAAAATAAACTCATGTTTTAGTATAATTACATCAAATACTTTCAAAACTCTTTGAAGAATACCTTTTTTAACATTCTATGTGGATATCAGTGAATTAATTACATCTGATAATTAGTCTTGCTAATCAGCAACTGCTAATTAACTTATTCAAACTGACATGAACAATTTATATATCAGTAAGATACTAGGGCAAGTTTAGAAGTCAAAGCCAGAAAATTATGTGTTGCAGAGGTTTTGCTGTGCTTACAAAATGTGTAACTTCCTCAACAATAAATATGTTAGGAATTAAAAAAAATACATTAACAAATTAACAAATAGTCTTTATCTCTATTTCCAAGACTGCTATGGTAATATTTATTGGGAAGATTATCAATAGATGCCAGAAAAAAGAAACCCAAATCAACCTCTAACCTTGGACCTGAAGTAATGGGGAAAATGTCTTACTGGATTCATCTTCACAGGGCCAAGACATGTTTGGCCACTCTCTGATGTAAAAACCCTGCAGATACTAGTGTGGTCCTTGGTATGGCTTTGTCCAGATTGGTTAGCACCCTCCAGGCTAGTTCAGGGAACACCTTTCCCACTAAACACTGTTGAGAATCTTATTTTATCCTGGTGTTGTGGAAGATACATGTCCTGGCTTGTCCAGGCATGATCCCATGGTCCCCTTCCCTCTGCTGGTGAATGAGGGAAGATAGAATGCATGTTTGGAGACACTCACTTTCAGGGTTCAAGACTTGCCCAGATTTGTTCTTCCCAAATAAGGGAAAACAAGCTCATAACTTCACCTAATATGATCAGGTTTGGCAAGGTGCCATTTGATTGGTGAACCTCTATGGCCAAGGGGGCCATTACATTCAGGCAAAAAATTAAATAGGTTTTTGCCACATGCCTGCTGCTGCTTTCGCTTTTGCTTTTGCCTTTGCTTTTGCCTGCTCTGCCCTGACACATTATGCTCTGTTTTGCTGGCAAAGACACCAACAGAACTCCCTTCAAGTGTTTGGGTACTGTCCAATACTATTTTGTGAGTAAATATTCAAAATCTCTTTGTAAGAAATTCTGTAAGTAGATTCTATTGTGCCTTCTGCCCTGGTGGAGAAAGGAGCCTCTTGAGTCCCTTAGGGGGCAAGTGGTATAACTGAAACTAAGAACCTCTTTCCAGTTTTAAGTTTAATGTTTGTATTTACTAGTTGTTTTTCAAGTGTTCTAGATTGCCTGTTCCCAGTGTGTATAAATATCCAAACCATGTGTTTCAAACATTGTAAATAAGTTTTCTGGTGAGATTTAATGTTAGTAAACAATTTTTATAATTATTAACAATCTTCACCCGGATAGCAAAATTAATATTGACCTGTATTAGTGGGAGGTGTCCCTGCCTATGGCAGGGGGTTGGAACTAGATGATCCTTGAGGTCCCTTCCAACCTTACCATTCTATGATTCTATGATTCTATGATTCTATGATTCTATGATTCTATGATTCTATGATTCTATGATTCTATGATTCTATGATTCTATTAATTTTGCATAATTCATAACACCTGGGAAAAGAAGATTACTTAAACAGAAAGAAAACAAACCATGCCATTCCACATCACTTGTTACCTGGGCCACCAATGAGATCTCTGCTGTTGTAGACCACACTGCATATGTTTTTAAAGGTATAGGTGGCAAAACTTTTTTCTAAGGCAGTCAACTGTAGACTCACCTAGAAGCACTCTGCAGTAAATATCAACATGTTCATTAATTCACAGAAAGGACTTTTGAGTAGGACAATCCATCAGTCTGTTCCTCATCCTCTGGCTTCCTTGTCATGTGGCAGAGACATATCTCTGTCTTGGCCCCCTTCTGGCACAACATACCCACTGAATCACCTTTACCTCTCAAGCAAATCATTAACTATAGCTCCTAGCAATAAAAGAACTAGGGGAAAGAACTGATTGCATGATTATGTTTTTATAAACCCCTGGTGCAAATTTGAAGCATGCTCTGTCCTTGGACAAATTCCTCACATTTCTTTTTTGCATTCATCAGCAGTTTCTGGTTTTTGTTGCTGGGGCTTTTTCCTGGCAAAAAGGCAAAACTTTAAAAGGTATCATCCTCCCAACCCAGGAAAATTGCTATCAAATTTTCCATGACTACCTGAAATTTTTTTTTTCAATTGCAAGTTTGCCTTTATGTGGCAGTTGATGAAAGCACTTCACCATCTTCTGCAGGGTTTAAATTGGCCAGAAAAAAACCAGAACAACACAAAACAAACCCAAAAAACAAATGAACAACAAAAAAACAAAACAAAACAAAAAAAAACCCACCAAAAACCAGTGTTCTCAAAGCAGCAGTCATGAAGACTGACATTCAAGAAAAGGATTTATGAGACTCAAGTGAGATTTTGACTGATATAGATGCTAAAGTTAAAGTGTAAAGACCTCACAAGAGCTGCATCATCCCACTGCCACATTTTCACAAAGAAATTGTTGTTAGCATAACAGTCCTGTTTGTACCAGAGCCCAGAAATGACACAACCTAGAACAAACATCTTGGAACTTATGGGCAAATCCAATGAAGATCTTAAATGTTTCCTTGTTGACTTAAAATCTAATATTTTCTATGCAAGTAGACACCACCTAAAACATGTACTTTTCAAATACTTCCATTCTGTTGTTTGTCCCTGAGCTATTGCAAAGTCCTGTATTTGTCAGTAGGTTATAAACTAGAACAGAGAACAAAAGAAGTGGAAAAAGACAAAAGAATGGAGGAGGTTAAAAAAAATAATAGTTACAAAATCAAAGGAAAATAGCAGTTTAATCTCTCTTTGTTTTTTATTACTTATGTAAACCATTTGATTTTACTATAAAAACAGATGGAAAGACAAAGTACAGTAGAGATAGTGATAAGCATAAACCTGAAGAGCTCTGCCTCTAAGCGAAGCCAGTTCTGTAGTGCATTGTATATCACTTGTATATGTTCTGTCTGCAGTGTATATCATCTTTAAATATGTGTCATACTTGAGCACTACTCCACTGGAATTGAAAACCACTCAAAGATATATTCTGTGTTAAATCAATATGTAATTTTCTTGGTTAGTGAGATGTGAGAGGATTCCTGTTGGGTTCAAAAAATGCTGTCATGATTGTTCAGGCTTTGAGCTCCAGCTCTTGCAGAAGTTAATAGTGTCAAGTCCACTCGAGAACTCTTTGTTCAATTATCAGTCAATAAACTAGTTACTGAAGGAAGCAGTGCTCATTCCATAATAGATTAAATTATCTAGAAGTTCATGAGTTTTCAAATGTTATACTGAAATGTTCTATGTATAGTGGAAATAGTATTACAGTGTGATAATGGCTTATAGTCACAGAAACACAGAACTTCAGAGGTTGGAAGGGATCTCCAGAGATCATCGAGTTCAACTTAGTTCACACAGAAACACATCCAGGAGGCTTTTGAAAGTCTCCAGAGAAGGAGACTACACAATCTCTCTGAGCAGCCTGTTCCAATGCTCCTTTACACTCACTGTAAAGAAGCTTCTCCTCAAGTAAAATCTTCTATGTTCCAGTTTGTAGCCATTGCTCCTTGTTATTGCTCCTGAACACCAACAAGAAATTGGTCCCACCCACTTGGCACCCATCCCTCAGATATTTGTATACATTGATCAGATCTCCTCTCAGTCTACTCTTCTCCAGACTAAACAGCTCCAGGTTTCTCAGTCTCTATTCATAGGTAAGGTACTCAAGTCCCCAAGTCATCCTCGTGGCTCTCCAGTGCACTCTTCCCAGCAGGTCTCTGTCTCTCTTGAACTGGGGAGCCCAAAACTAGACACATTATTCCAGATGTGGTCTCACCAGGGCAGAGTAGAGGGGGAAAAGAACTTCCCTATACCTGCTGCCCACATTTTTCCTGATGCACCGCAGGATGGCATTGGCTGTCTTGGCCACAAGGGCATATTGCTGGCCACCAGGACTCCAAGGTCTTTCTCTATGGAAATGCTTTCCAACAGGGCAGATGGAAATTATATTATAAAAAAGTACATAATTCTGAACAAAAACTATCATTTCAAAGGTAAAAAAATACCACAACAGCATGACAAATATTTGAAACAAAAGCATCATGAAATAATGTTTTCATGCTTCAAATTATTTTTTTTTTCCCTCCAAGCATTTTTGTAACTGTTTGCACTGATACTTTCAAAGAATAATAAAGGCATGGTAATATCTTATTTGTGTTCTCCACTGACTACGCTTCAGGAGGGATATCTTCCTTAAAAAAAAAGAGAGAAAAGAGAAGAAATACTCATGTAGTAATCAAAATTGGTCAGTGCACATTTTTCAAGGAGGAAAAAATATGTACCCCTTCACATTTCCTGTGGAGATTTTGCAGATGTAACTGCACATAAACATTTGGTACAATCAAGGTCAGTTGACAGCAGATATATTCTACACTACACAGGAAATCAAACCATTATGTGTAACATATGTGGACAATGGGAAGAAATAAAACTGAGGGGTTTTTTGTTAGGCTTTTTGTCTGTTTATTTTGTTTGGTTTGTTATGTTTTGTGGGGTTTGTTTGTTTATTTGTTTATTCCCTGGGATCTGCTATTTTCTCTCTGCAGAGAACTCCAGTTCATCAACATATGCTCTTTAAGTTTCCTGTTATTTTTCCATCTTATTTCTTTTCAGCAATATTTTGAAAACAATTCCAAGTACCTTCATCTTTCTTCACAGTTTCCTACATTTGTCCCTTTGTCCCATCGTCCCCTTCAATTCTTTCACCTCTGCTTACCTGAAGCAAAAGGTAGGAAGTCTTGCAGCTGGCTAGAAGTTAATATAGTGATAGACTTGTTGACAGGCAAAAAAAAAAAAAAAAAAAANAAAAAAAAAAAAAAAAAAGATAAATATTATACCCATCTTATTTCATGGTTCATTTACATCCTCTCTCCCAGCCACCATAGAATCACAGAATATTAGGCGTTGGAGGGGACATCTAGAGATCATCTAGTCCTACCTGCCTGACAAAAGAGGATAACTTAGGGCAGGTCACACAGGAGCTGGTCCAGGCAGGTTATGAAAGTGTCCACAGAAGCAGATTTCACAGTCTCTCCAGGCATCCTGTTCCCATGTTAGATCACCTTCACAGGAAAGAAGTTCTTCCTAATGTTGAAGTGAAACTTCCTGTGCTCCAGTTTATACCTGTTGTTCCTTGGCTTATTATTGGGCACCACCAAAAAAGAGAATGTCATCTTCTTCATCTGCACACCTGTCTGTCAGACATCTATAGACATTAATCAGGTCCCTTCTTAGCCTTTCCTTCTCACTACTAAACAGGCCCAGTTCTCTCAGTCTTTCTTCATAGGACAGATGTTCTTCATAGCTCTAACTACACTTTACAAAACTCAGTATTTTATATAAATTCAGAATCCTTGAGACCTTAACTCACCTGTTAAATCTAATTTAAAATGTCCAGTGAGATTGAAAGTTATTAAAGGAAACCAACAGATGAAGAGAGAAGCAGATAAATAAAAAGACAGAGCTATTATGTAAGACTTACTCACTTAGAAAATTAAATTAAAAGTTCAGTTGTCATTAACAAGCTATATTGAGCAGGTATGTAGTGCCATTTTCATTTCACAAAATGTTTATTGCACTTTTGGACACTCTATCTGCAGCTTATTATAGAAACAGAATATCCTTCCTAATAAATAATATGTTTAAACATGATATTATAATGCAAAGCAATTATTATTTGGTTGTAACAAAATGAATGTAGCAATTATCTTTTCTTAACTATTGTAGCAGGGGTAGTTTGCCCTTCTCACATTAGAAGACCTTGCTTGATTGTTTCAGCTTGTCTACATGAAAAATTTCCTTGACTCCATTAATCTATGTTCCATGACTTACATGTAAGGAAAAATGGAATTAAAGCTCACAGTGACATCCAAATTGAGCCCTGCAATTATAGTACATGCATTTAAAAAAATAACTTATAAAGGGAAGAATATACTTGCTGGCTAATACAGAGATATGATTAACAAGGGAGAAATTTTAAGGCTGTTTTTGTTTCCTAATAACTTTGGTTTGCAGACATAGACTTTATGTGGTTATTTGGTTTAATTTCTTCTATTTCTTCAAAGCACCAAATAATCTATCAATTAAAAACTGCAGCACGAGCTGTGGACACTCTCCTACAATCTTGTACTAATGATTTTGGGAAGGAGCAAAAAGAAATCCATTTGTGTTACTTATGTTTTAAGACTCTTATGTTATTTTGTATGTGTTGTATATGAGAAACAAAATGAAAGAGAGACCTAAATTCTCCCACTAACTCCTTTGGAAGTTTACTTCAGGAAAGGTCATCTTGATTATACTTCACTTGTCTTACTCTGAAAGTTTAAACAACCATTTGCTTCTGATTATTCTCAAACAGTTTATCTGTCCCCTGGTCTTGTTTAAACCTCAACTGCACTGCAATCACCTGTGTGAAAGGATTGTATAATGAGACTGGAAATTAGAACACTAAGTGGGAACACTCTCTTATATGGTACAAATACTATTAATATATTTAATCTAATTTATTGGAAGATAAATTTGCATCATTTTTAAACAAAAGTAACTCTAACATTTTCCTTTATAATATCAAAAGCAAACTTGCACATTACACTAGACCTCAACTAGATCAACTTATTTCAGAGAGGTCAGTGGAAGCTAATTAGAATACAGAAACTCCTCCAAGACTGTTGGCTTTACCTGATCTTTAATCAATTGTGTTGAATTGATTGGGAGGTTTCTGCCAATATCTTTATCTTGCCACTACTAATTTAACAAAATATCATTACTGGTTAGAATTCACATTCCTAAGGTATAACATTGAAAGATTTTGCAGGTCTAACTTGTCAGAGGAAAGAAAAACATAACTAATTATTATTTAGTTAAATCTATTTGTTATGTATTTAATTTCAAAAAATTGTGAAGTGTGTAATCCAAAATACCTAAATATAAATAGTTAAAAAATAATAATATAAAATAACTTTAAAAAAATTGCACTATGCTATGTAAATACAATTAAAAACTTAGGAATTGTCGAAGTTTGCTTTTACTGCAATAACTTATTTTTCCCTTCTCTTCTTGAACTGAAAGAGACATCTCAATGGTATTAGCAAAGGCCAATAAAAGCTACCTGTTTTTTGTGTGTGAAAAGAAACTGCTGCCTCACATCATTAGAAACAGTTTCTGAGCTCCCAGAAGACATAGCTTAATTGATAAAACAGTAGAGTGATAGAGAGCATTTGTCAAATGTTAGACTTGTTAACTTATTTGAACCTAATGAAAATGAGCTCTCAGTCGTGGTATTTTTTTTTTGTTGTTGTTGGTTTTGTTTTGTTTTGTTTTGTTTTATTTTTAACTACTGTTTTATAAAGTTCTGGTTTTCCTTGCTTCCTTGCTGCCTTTTTTTCTTTTCTTTAAGCTATTATCTGTAGCTTTTTTTGCATTTTATAATGGAAAATACATTTTTTTAAATTTATTTTGAGATGTTTTGAATTTGGTGGTACATGCAATTTAGCTTTTTATTATGAATCTTGGTAGTTCTTTCTGAAGGAAGTCAGAGGAGTTCAGGAAACATGGAAATTCTTGAAGAATGGAATTTTAAAGGTGCAGAAGCAGACCATTCCCATGTGCAAAAAGACAAGCCAGTAGGGAACAAGACTGAATAGAGAATCTAGGGGGGGGAAAAAGAGATTTTATGAAGAAAGGGCATCTCAGGAGGACTACATAGATGTTCTGGAGAAAGCTTTCCAGGGATGTGGCTGACTCACCATCCCCAAAGGTATTTAAAGACATGAGGATGTAGTGCTTAGGATCACAGCTTAATGCTGAATTTTGGAATGTTAGGTAAATAGTTAGATTCTATCCAAAGATCTTAAAGATATTTTCCAATATATATGATTCTCTGAGTGTATCATTATATAAATTCTAAAATCATACATCCTCAAGAATTTTTTTTTTTTAGTACAAAGAGTGTGTAAAAGAAGAATTTTTGTTTTTGCAAATCAATTGCTAATCAATTCAGCATTTCAAGAGTGAGAAATATGAATGATCAGATTTAAAAAAATATATTTTCAAACCACTGTACAGGAGTGCCTTTTTAAACATTCCCAAAAGGCAGTTATACAAAGTTCCTGTGAACCAACAAGGCTCTGCAGAAATTCAGTTTTATAATACTGAACAATTGGAAACTGAAGTACAGATTTGTATGCTATACAACCTCATCAAGGTTTTCTACTGTGCAATGTTTCTATGATCATTTTAATCAGGAAGAGCTAAGTCTTCAAGCTTCATAGATTGTGAAAGAAATCCTAGTGAAATAAAAAAAATAAAAATAAAAAATAAACAAAAAACAAAACCCACCAAACTCTTCAAGTTTAACTCCAGAAGGAAGACTGAATTTGTAACACTTTAAATCATTTCATGGTTGTAATCAAGAATAAGTAAATAGAAAGAAGCATTCTCATGTTCACTAAAATGACTGGCTCAACTACTACACAATACCTGATAACAGTATCTTACAAGAGATGAGATTCTCTTCATTGCTGCTTGAATTATAGGCACCCATATGTAGTACTTATACCAAAAGCCTCTCTACAGTAATTTTATTTTAATCAGCTTTTCTTCTTTCTTATTGCCTCGTTTTTATTACACAAGCTGTCATGCAATAACATAATTTTTCATCTTATTGTTATGTCTTTTATAAAACTCTCTAAAGTGACCTCAATGGATTTTTTGCCTAAGACATGAATAAAATCAAGGTAATGACTTTCATTTGTCCTGTTCTTTAGGCTTCTGCACTAAAGGAGAATGTATCAAATTTAAGTTAGTTTAGGCATATTTTTAGACCAGCTGAAATCAAAGACCTTATGAACTCAGAAGAGACGACCATGAGCAATGCTATTTTATTATTATTTTTTAATAATGAATTCTTCTCTGAGGCTCAGATGGATACCCACTTAAAATGTGCTTATCAGAGCCTTAATTTGCTTTTAAATTACAGTACTGTATTCAAATAGCAAATAACATTTCTGTAATATCTCTTATTACCAAATCTTCCTGTGATGTATTTCATTATTTCAAAAGAAACATATTTATATTTTTATTTGCTGACTTTAGTATATTGTATCATCCATTTTTACTTGCTTGGTCAAAATTCTTTGTCCATTAGGTCATGCCAATTACTGATGATGTGGCACAGTGATGTAGTTCAACTGCTGATGTAATTGAGCTGCTTAGAAGATCGGAAGTTCTTTTTCTCTGGTCATAGGATTAGTTGAGTGAAAATTAATTTTCTGTGCATAGCTTCCTGTCTTGCTTTGTCAATACCTTGGTCTAAAGGTTAAATTTTCCATTCTAGGCTTCTCACAAGGTCCTGTACCCATGCTAGCTAATATCAGAGCAATCTGGATTGTTTTCATTTTACTCAATTTACTGCTCATCTCTTCGTTTGAGTCGTCCTCAGAGACAAATTAACTCTTACAGCCATCTTCCTGAATTGTGGTTTAGAGTTTCTTTTTAGATACGATTAATCTCTTTAGTCTGCCTATTTCCCACCACCACCACCACTACATTTTAACAAATTGTTGAAATTCAGTAACTTGAATGTCCGCATTAACATTAGAGATTGATGTCACATGAAACCCACTCCTTGCCTCCTTGTTTCTCCTGATGAGCTCTCTTCCTGAGCCATCCTTGATGTCAGTCTGCAGACATACAGCAAATATCTTGAAAACCAAAACCGAGCTCAGAACTGGAGTTGTCATCAGATCCAGTTGGGATAGCATGGAAGTGAGTGAGTGAATAGTATGGCCAGTGCAGGTGTATGGGCCAGAGCTGAAACGCATCCACAGCTGGAGGGGAGCCATAGTCAGCATCTCCCCAACCTCACACAGCTTATCCCACTTCATCCTGGCCCCAGTTATGCAGCAACACTCTGTATCTCCAGGCTGGGGCATAGGCAATCACATCCTCATAAGCCTGGGTTCTGAATTAGGACCTCACATCCTTCACTAGAAAACTCTCAAGCCTATGGTTTGTGTTTGATTAATTTAATCCCCCTAGTCCTACATTTGTTAGGTATCTAATGATCTTTTACTGTTGTTAAATTGGCTCTTTTCATTGATGTTTTCTAGTATTCCCTAGTGTTAACATGAGCTATCAATATACATTCCAAGTCTGCCAAATAAACAGCACATAAACCCCAATTTTTTTTCCAGACTGTAAAGTTGCAATTTTATTTTGCATTTTGAAAGTTTCATTTTCTTTTTCTTTTCAGTTTTAACTTTTCTATATATGTTCCTGAAGGCTTTGTACCTCATTTTCCCTAATATTTAGAAAAAAACAGAAATATCATATAAAATGATGCCGTTTTTATAGAAGTGCAATTAAGTCTGTCAGTAGTACAAATGGAAATGTTACCAACAGACTGTACACATAAAAACACCACAAGAATAATGCCTGCAATGTCAGATCTTATACCTCAGTGACAAAACACTCTAATAATAGTTATCTACAGAGATCTATTGCACATTTCAGTGAGTTAACAAATTCTAACTCGCAGACTCTAAAATCGAAGAATAAGAAAAACAATTTCTTTCATCTGTTTAACTCTCTTATGGTGTTTCTAGTAATTTCCTTTGGGAAAAAAAAAAACAAACAATTTCCACTGCATCTGGTAGAAATAACATATCAGCAAATGTTACTATTCTGTTTCCTTTAATAGAAGATAAATAAGCATTCTGAGAAGTGTCCAAGGTATATTTATTTCCAAGTTAGGAATAAATTATATTAAAACTTTCTTAAGGAATAAGATTAACATCAGTATCAATATCTTTCCATTCTACCTCTCTGTTTTAAATTAACTAAATTCTAGAAATAATTAGCAAGATGCAGTGTGAATAGATTATCAAATTCATATTCAATAACAAGTGCAGACATGAAAATAATACACTTCTGCATAATTAGTTTATAAATTAAATGGTCTTCAGAGAGACAAATGGCAAAAGTTATTTTAGAGAAATTAAATAATACGGGAATAAACACAACAATTTAATATTGTGCATGAAAAATTCTGATATTGTGCCACATGATACAAAAATTTGGACATTTTGCATATCACTTTCTAAGAAAAATGTCAGGATATTAAGAACTGTAAGTGGTGTAAAAAAATTTTGAGGGCTAAGCCTGCTACAGTGAGCATTGTGGTGACCTCTACCTGCACAGCTTAATACAAGACCAAGAGGTAACTTCATATCAGTGTATCCTCGCAGAGCACATTTGATACCAAGGGCTATAAAATCTGTCAAGAAAGAGGAAAAAAGTACTGGAAGCTACAAAAATACATAATTGGAATTAAAAGCCCAGAAAAGTGTTAGATCCTTACATACTTTAATGTTCAAGAACTGGATGTATTTCTGAAATATAAGTTAGACAAGGGGCAAATTCTATGGCCTGTGATATACAGAGGTCACATAGAATTACTGAATATTCCCTGTTG
Source organism: Ramphastos sulfuratus (assembly GCA_013399055.1). NCBI lineage: Eukaryota > Metazoa > Chordata > Aves > Piciformes > Ramphastidae > Ramphastos > Ramphastos sulfuratus. Next base: position 20,666 of record WBNM01012632.1, on the reverse strand, counting down.
TCTTTTCACTTTATGAACCTGCTTTATAGTCTTGGTGAGTAGTACCCTGCAAGGTGCAGACATTTATTTATGAATCCAGTTACAGTTACTATAGAAAATGCAGGAATGATAGAGAACAAAACAGCGAGTAGAAAGACAGCCATGGTACTTGGATGTTGCAATTTACAATGCATAAGTAGACAAAGTAACAGCAGTTACACATTCCTGAGCACACTTTTATGCCTAATATACATTAACTATAATGTATTTAATTGCCTTTTTTTTCTTTTTTCTTTTTTTTTTTTTTTTTTTTGAGACTAGTGTCTCATTCCTGTTGCTCAAAAAATTGTAAAGGAAGTAGCTGAGCTGAATTTACTTTAATCATACTTAATGGGTTATTCTCTGCCTTGTGCATATTTCATCAGCAAATCTTCAAGAAGAGTACTTAAAGTTGTTCTCAGTGATATTTTCCAGTTTCTAAGATGATTTCTTTAGTAATCAGATTTGGTTCAGATTTTTATCAATCGAAATGCCAGTACAATTTCAACAAAATTAGTTATGGATAAAAAGAACTATTTTTTAGTTATACAAAAAGAGTCTGTTTCTCATGTATTTCGCTTGTTAGCAAAATTTTGCACTCAGGTAGGGTCTTAGAATCATAGAATGGTAGGGTTGGAAGAGACCTCAAGGATCATCTAGTTTCAACCCCCTGCCATAGGCAGGGACATCTCCCACTAGTACGGGTCACTCAAGGCCTCATCCAACCTGGCCTTGAACACCTCCAGGGAGGGAGCAGCCACAACCTCCCTGG
>WBNM01012632.1:1388-17765 GCA_013399055.1 Ramphastos sulfuratus | reverse complement strand
CCCATCTGTCCAGGCACTCGAGGTCCCACTGCAGAGCCCTTCTGCCCTCCAACCCACCAACATCTGCCCCCAGCTTGGTGTCATCTGCAAACTTGCTGATGACTGTCTCAACTGCAAATGTCCAGGGAGAAAGAAGATTGTGATGTTGTGATCTACAATTTAAATAGAGGTATTACATCAAATTTAATAATTTATGTTCAGCCTGCATTAATTTCTGCAGTTTGAATGGAGAAAATGCCTGTAATGCAAATAAAATAAGTGTGATGAATAGCAATGTGACACCGGGAATTCTCTGAACTGTTACTGAACTCTGTAGAGGCTCAGAAAAAGTGGACGTTATACTTACTGCACATGGTAGTGTCAGCAAAGTAATAAATATTAAATCTGTCCCTGCAGGGAAGGAGAAGAGGTTTTATTAATATGAGCTAAAGTATCTAGGGTTATTCAAGAGTTATCACCATTGAGAAGCAGAACTACAACTGAAGTTGACACAGCAGTACTGAATCGAATTAGGGAAAGCCTTTCTGCTGAAGAAATTCTGAATACTGGGAAATTAGATTTAAGTAATACAACAAAGTCATAAGAATAGCTAAAGGGCAGCTCTTTAAAATGATGAAGTACATAGTGAAGAAAAAAGAAAAGTCTGCCAGAAGAATGCAAGTCTTCAAAGATGGAAGCGTGGCTTTAATTGTAACAAAATGTTGCTTTAAAACATGTAATATGTTTTTTTCTTGAAAACAAAACAAAAACAAATTCAGCAACCTACAGTGAACTGATGTAATTCACAGAAGAAAAGTCACAAGAAGTAATTTCCTAACACTTTCATCACTTATCATTTGCTGCAAGGGCACAGAGGAATTGCTTCACACTATGAAACTATCAATTTAATGTAGAGATATTTTAGTGTATTTTATTTATCATTACTAGTATTATCTGTATATTTATTACATGTAGTGGTTGTTCAATAAGGTATATAAACATATTGCAGCATACATATTTTCAAGTGGTAGTCTAATCATTCCATGTAATGTTAAAACACATGCCTAAGGAGGGAAGATAAATGAATACATTTATATATCACAATTTTAAAGAGTTGAGGTTTTTTTAATACTTAGTGAAAAATCTGTATTCTTTAGTAGCCATTCAATTATGCAAGTAAGCACTCAAAATATAATCTTTTGAGGTTGCCTTATCTTTCTGTTTATTATCTTATTTTGTTCTCTGAGGTTTTTGGAGTTGGATGCTTTATCAACTCTGTGTCTTTTTCATTCTGTGTTTTTTTCATTCATTCCTGTCTATGTCAGCTTTTGATTTGTCTTATTCTGAATCCGTTTGAAGCTTATCTTCCATTTTATGCATGCTAGAAAAGCAAATGGGAGCCAAGCCAAATTTTGTCTTCACTTTTTACATGTGGCCCCACTTGTGCCTTAATTCCACAACATGGGAATGCATAAGAACAAATCTCTCTCCTCTGGACAGAGACATTTTTATTCTCTCTCCTTCGAAGTGATACACTGAGATATGCTGTACAATTCCCTACACAAACTCTCCTTTCTTTCAAGCCCCTAAGAATCTGAATAATCTGTGTTTGACAGGGAGTTTGTAAGTCATTTCATTCTCTTCTGTGAGAAGAAAATTGGAACAATAGAGGTGGAAGCACATCACAGATGCAGTCAGATCAACTCCCATCTCCCAGAAAAAACCCACCGAAGCTCCACTTCCCCCAGCTCTGTTTGTATATGATACTTTCTTGTGCCTAGACTTCAAAAGAGCAGATGTTTGGTTCTTGAGTGATCTGTTATGGGGCATATAATGGGATAAAGCCCAGAAGGATACAGAGGCCCAAGAATGCTGGTTAATATTCAAGTATTACGTCCTCCAAGCATGGGAGTTATGTATCCCATCAAAGAGAAAGGCAGGCAAAAATGCCAGGTGGTCTGCATGTGTAAAAATTGCAGTCCTGGACACACCTCATCACAAAATGAGGGCCTACAGAGATAGAAACAGGAATACAGAGAAATTGTCAAATAGCCAAGGACCAGGTCTAGAAAGATAAAACGCAGACAGAATTAAATCTGACCAGGGGCACCAAAGGCAATAAGTTTCTATATGTATGTCAGTAATAGAAAGAGGTAGGAGCTCTCCAGAAGGAAAGAGAGGACCTGGCCGCTCAGGATAAGGAGAAGGCTGAGGTACTTGGTGACTTTTTTTGCCACAATCCACAACAGCAAGAGCTCTAACCACACAGGTCATTACAGAAAATAAAAGAAAAAAATTGGGAAATGAAAAACACCCACTGTAAGTGAAGATCAGGTTCAAGATCGCCTGAAAATTTCAAAGTCCAAGAGACCATCTGTGGGTCATAAGGGAAACAGCAGATGAAGCTGTCAAGCTACTTTCCGTTGCACTCAAAAAGTCCTGGCAATCTGGTGAAGTTCCAACTGACTGGAAAAGGGGAAACATAAGCCACATTTTTGAAAAGGGAGAACATTTACCCCATTTTCAAAAAGGGAAAGAAGGAACACCCTGAAAACTGCAGACCAGTCAGTTTCCCCATTGTGTCCAGCAGGATCATGGAGCAGATTCTCCTGAAATTCTCTTAAGGCACCTGAAAAACAAGGAAGTGGCTGATGGCAACCAGCATGGCTTCACCACGGGCAAATTGTGCCTGATACACCTGGTGACCTTCTGTGACAGATGATGAGGAGCTCAGCATGAGCCAGCAATGTGCTCCTGCAGCCCAGAAAATCACAAAAAGATCAACTAACATCAAAGGAAAAAAAAAAAAAAAAGGTGCCAAAATTATGCAAAATTAATTGGTAAAACTCTATGACTAAGTTTATTAATGTATTACAAAAATTGTTTTCTTCCAGGTTCACCCTGTCAGTGATTCTGAACTGGTCTGTTTTAAATTTTGAGACCTTTATGACATGCCATGGCTCAAAGTATCACAGTATCACTTGCAAAAAGCAATCCTTCTCCTTTGGGTGGATTGATTTTTTAGTCTTGGCAGTAGGTCTGATAAAGATTGATTTCAAGATTCTTTTTGGACATCGGGCATGATAATTCAGAAGGTCAGAGGTGTCTGACCTGGTCTTTGTCTAATGTGTTTTCATTGTATATCACAACCTTTTATTTTAGTCTTTGTCAAAGGTATTATAATTCTTATTTTATTGTCTAAGTAAATGTCATTAATGGGAATATATGCTCATTATAAATGTCCACAATAAACTTGACAGCTGAAAGATGATATATTGGCCTTTTTTTTCTCTAATTTCAAGAGCTAAACTACAAGGTAGCTGGCAGGCTAAGCATTTGAAAAGTCAACATGTGTTGTCTTTATGTAAGAAGTGGATTTCCTTTTTTCTCTCTGATGGGACTATTCAGATACAGTTAATATCAAACTAGAGCAGGGCTTAAATTTTTTCAGCAGTATGATACAGCTCTGTTTAAATTGAAATTAAATATGTTAAGACAAAGTTCCTTTTTTTTTTTTTTAATGTTTAGACTTGGATACTGCTCACAAAATTGTGTATCTACTTGCTTTCTTAAGAATAAAAAGCCGTTGTAAAAGAGTGCATTACAACAGTTATTAGGCTTTACAGAAGAAGAGTGCAGCTAATCTTCATATTTAACTTCAGCAGGGTGGTTCTAGGACAGGACATTTAGGGCTCTGTTCTGATTTGTAAAACAATTTTCACAGAATCACAGAAACATTCAGGTTGGAAAAGACCCTCAGTATCTCCAAGTCCAACCAGCAATCCTACTCTACAAGATTCACTCTAAACCATATCCCCAAACACCACATCCAAATGACTTTAAAACATATCCAGGGCTGGCGACTCAATCACCTCCCTTGGCAGCCCATTCCAACGCCTGACTACTCGTTCAGTGAAAAATGTTTTCTTAATATCCAGTCTAAACTTGCCCAGTTGCAGCTTGAGGCCATTCTCTCTTCTTCTATCGCTAATTACCTCTAAGAAGAGACCATCACCAACCTCTCCACAATGTCCTTTCAAGTATTTGTAGACAGTCTCCTCTCAGCTTCTTCTTTTTCAAACTAATCAGCCCCAGTTCCTTGCCACTATCAAAAGTCTTTAATAAGAATTCATCATACCTATACTCAGTCCTAAAAATGTAGATCTGTAGGATGTGCATGACATGCTTAGGCCTACCACAACAGAAGGTCTTGCTGTTAGCTGTATTTTAGCTATAAGTTTGCAATAACCCTCAAATTTGTATGCTCAGTGTCAGACTTTGAAACAAGCATTGCTGCAGCAAAATAAAAATATGCATTTACTCTACCAACTGCTATTAAATAAAATAAATGAATGAATGAATGAATGAATGAATGAATGAATGAATGAATAAAGTTAACAAACTTATTGTGACCTGAAAAACATATTGGCTGTATTGGATTCTTTTTTTCCCTCATACCGGTCCAAGTCCCACATTATTCTTGGATTAAAGTGCTTTGTCTGTGGCAAGCCCATAATTTTTCAATTCTGAGGCTGAATTTATTTTCATTGTGAATGTTTTCTCAACCATCAGGTCAGTGTTGTCCTATGTGCCCTTTCTTGTAGCGTGGCCAGCAGGGCAAGGGAGGGGATTCTGCCCCTTTACTCTGCTCTCATCAGACCCCATCTGGAGTACTGTGTGCAGTTCTGGAGCCCCCAGCACAGGAAGGACATGGAAGTGTTGGAGCGGGTCCAGAAGAAGGCCACGAAGATGCTCAGAGTGCTGCAGCAGCTCTGCTATGAGGACAGACTGAGAGAGTTGGGGCTCTGCAGCCTGGAGAAGAGAAGGCTTCAAGAAGACCTTATAGTAGCCTTGCAGTATATGAAGGGGGCCTACAGGAAGGCTGGGGAGGGACTATTTACAAGGTCTTGTAATGACAGGACAAGGGGCAATGGGTTTAAACTGGCAGAGGGGAGATTTAGACTAGATGTTAGGAGGATGGCACAGGTTGCCCAGGGAGGTTGTGGCTGCTCCCTCCCTGGAGGTGTTCAAGGCCAGGTTGGACGAGGCTTTGAGTAACCTGTACTAGTGGAACTAGATGATCTTTGAGGTCTCTTCCAACCTTGACATTCTATGATTCTACATTTAAAATGCAATACACAATCTAAAGTATAAAAAGATAATTTCTAATCTCGGATACAACTTAATGCATTTGGAACTGTTCCCATAATCATGCCGATGGAGACTACTTTCTTTATTGTTTCTGTTTCATCAATTTCTTAAAGGTGAAAATATCACATTCCTTCTACTCATCCAGGATTTATCAGTGAAACATATTAAAGAACTTCTGTATTTTCAAAATGTTATTAAGGATGACAAAAATGTAATCTACTGTCAGGAAGGACTATCTCAGAACCTTTTATTTTATCCCCTCACCATTTTGAATAAAATTATTATGGTCTTTCTGTCTTCACTAATAAAGCAGGAAAACATTTCTTCTAGCAGGTCACCTAATCATGCAATTTTAGTTTATTTTATCTCAGTTGAGTCACTGCTCTTTCCTACAACTACTGAACCAAATAGGCTGCAGTGAAATAACCCTCTCCCTCTTTTAAAATATGTTTTATTATTTTAATGTTTGATTTTTCAGACTCAGAAAATGTTTCTTTCTTGCCTTCAAGGCCAATAATTATTTTGTCCATGTATTAATAATTTAATTTAAATGTAAATGAAAAGTTTGAGTATAAATATTTTTTCCTAAACTTCATCAGGTTCACATACAAGAAAAGGTGAAAGGAAGGACATTTGTCTTTGGGAGAAGAACATCTCCAAAATTAAAAAGTAATGGTCCTAACAATTCATATATCTCTTATAAACTAATTAAGAAAATAATTAAAAATAGGTCAATAAAACAGTTCGTAAGGAGAGATATCAATTATTCTTCCAGCAGCTTTAGAAACATTTCCAGTTCTAATTACTTAAAATCTGTTTGCAGTGTGGCTTTAATTCCACAAATATGAATATTTTAGACTTCTGGTGAGCCATTCAAAACACACAGAAAACTGTTGAAAGGTATGGCACAAGGCTTAATGAGAGTATTAAAGGCTTAGTTTTGTCATTGTGAGTTAGTACATTTAGTATTTCAGCCTGGACTGCTGTTTTGTGCATTCAGGCATTATACCAATATGACATTATACCAACCCACTATGTTTTGTCCCCAAAACCAGATGAATTTGGCATAAGAAATTGAATGAGAGGAAAAAAAAAAGACCACCTAAATACTTTGACCATTCTTATCAAAACAGCCAGAAAAAAAACAACCACAAGCATTACAAACCTTTCAAATTCTAAATTCTACTGAAAAAAATGAGCTATAATGTTATGTAAACTATCAAAGTAGAAACTAAGCATCTGAAGGAATATTGTAATAGGAAATATTACAACTATTACAACTATATTACAACTATATTACAATTATTATAACTATAAGAGGATTGTGTTTTCTTTTTTTACTTTGAATATTTGATCTTACCAGATGACTAAATAATAATTAAAATGCCTTGGGAAAAAAAAAATAAAAGGAAAGGAAAAAACACACACACAAAAACAAACCTTTTCATATCTAAAAAGAGCTTTTCCTTGAGGCTTTATTTTCATCAGAATCTCTTTGGGAACTCAGTGTTGTGATACTGGCTAGAGTACTATTATCACCTGGAGTGACTATCACCTTTTTAATCCATAAATCTTCTCTTCATCTCTTATCTGTTTAGTGACAAGAATGAATGTTTAAAACTTTTTAGCCCTGCTGTGTTAAGAGTCTTTGTGTGTGCTGGGTTTGATTTTTGTCTCCTCATGTCCATCAGCTGAATTATTTCCCAAATGTTAGCTTCCAAAGGACTAGTTGATTATATCTGTGCAAGTTCAACTACTTCAATTTATAGGTTTGCAGACAGACTCTGGGAAGATTCTCAAAATCCATTTTTCAGAAGTATCCCACTTTTCCAAATGAGAAATCTGGGACTGAGTGTAGACTAATAGAGGATGTATTGTAGACTAATAGAAGATATATTATATATCTATAAGTGTTTGTCTTTGAACTCACCTGTGTCATGCAATGTGAGCTTTTCTGTCTCTCAGGAAAAGGTATACTAGGATCCAATAGCAAATTCATGCATCAATTTTCATCCCCTGTCCTTGGTGGATTACTCCTAATCCTGTTCATTGTGAATTCATTTCAGGATTTTAATGTTGTGTGCCTTTTTGTTAGTGTCTTAGGTTCTTTGGATTGTTTCACTGCTGTACATTTGTTTTATTTTTTAATAAAAAGTCATTTAGACATGCCATTTTAATTTATTTGTTGCTATTTGCCTCCTACGTTCAATTTTTTTACATAATTTCTCTTATGTTTCTTCTTCCTCAAAAGATGCTTTTCTTTCCTCCTCTGATACCACAAGTGACTCAAGCAAAAAAAGGAAAGAAACAAACAATAAACCAAACAATACAAACAAACCCCCAAACCACCATCATCAAAACCAAAACAAGTAACAACAACAAAAATCTCAAGCGTGTCCAAGATTTGCTAATTGCCTACTTTTACTAATAGTCTTTGTACTACTAGTATGTAGGTATGTAGAATATGATACCATCTGGTTCATAACATTATCAAGCTAAAAGAAGTAATAAATAACCACAAAGGGGATAAATTAAACACAGAAACTCAAATATCAAGGACTATCAAATATCATAAGACTATAGGTAATAAGACTGTAGGTCTTCAATCTAGACTAGAGATCTTCAATCCCTGACTGAGGAGCCATGAGAAGAGCTACTCAGAAACAGCCTTCAAGGAGGTCGTTCTGAGCTTTGCAGATCACTGTTATGATCTGGCCATACCCTGTGCCTGTTCACTGCAGTCTATGCTACCCACTTATGAAATCATGAAGTATTTTGTTCTGTGTGATCTCACTTGGTACCTTCTCTGAGTGTTACAAGGTCTAAGTAGTAGCAACTGGGAAAGGTGCTGCAAGAAACCAGGTTCATTTGTCTATCTACATGTCAGCAACTGGAGGGACTCGGATGCTCCTCAGATTAATTCAATCTTTTGTGAGTGCAGGTGCAATTCAAAAGCTACTATCAAGTGGAAAGTATGAAAGCTCCACACCGGGTAAAGGGCCCAGATTCAGACCTGGACATTAGACAGGCTGCGATGCTGTGCAGATATTGATTTGTGAATACACACTTGCCTCTGAATCTAGACAGCATGGGCATATATGTTTTCACTAGTGAACCTCAATCCTGACCACCTGGAGAGGAGGAAGATGAACTGGATATCTGTACATATGTCTTATGTGACTTTTTAGTAGTGTGTGTATTTGTATGTCTATTTATCTGTCTCTCTGTGTGATACACACTCTGCCTTATTACTGGCTAAATGTGCAAACAGGGTATCAGATAGGACAACAAGCACACCTAGATGGGCTCCAGCACCCAGGCAAGAGGAATTTACAGATACTGGGTTCTGAGGAATTTGGCAACTACCCATCACATCCTTTGTGATGAAAGGTTCTCTCTGGCATATTACTTTGGAAGGAGACTTTAAATCAAGCTCTCTGATAAAACCAAAAGTATGGAGGAAGCAGAAGCACTAGGTGAACACTGAAACAGTGAAAGCTTTGGACTGGGTTCATGAGCAAGTCAAATATAAAGTAGAAATAAACAATTTCATTTCTTGATGTGGCCACATTTTTTTTTGACATCTGTGATATCTGACTCATGCTCAGAAGATGCTCCACATAACGTATAACTAAAAAGAGTAAATTTCAAAAGAAAGAGGTTTCAAAGTCTGGTTTTATTTTTCATTCTTTTGCAAGGTTTTAACAATGATCCGTTGCTGTGCAGTTGCAGTACTGCTTGATGTTTTTCCTTGCATGCCATCAAGAGTGTAAGAAATCTGTTTTAAGGCCTCCAATTCCATTGTTGAGAGTGACTTACTGCAGCCATTTTTTTCTAGAGTAAAATTGCAGTATCTAAAAGAAAAGTTCCAAATTCTGAGGTTCCACATCAGTGCCATTTGGGGATCAAAGTAACATTTTCCTCTTTTATTAATATTTTACAGTTCATTTAAGAATCTGTAAATATTCACATGAAAAGCGAGGAAGAGGAAAGCAAAGCACACAGGCACAAAGATATACAGTAAAATCAGGGAATGAATCTATAAGTTGTTTAAGCTGACTAGTGAAATCCATTTTCAGCTTACAACTTACCTATATACATTATCTTCACCCAGTAAAGGAAATAGACCTAGGGAATATGAAGTAGAATGTTAAAACTGAGTGAGTTGTTTAAAAGTGATCTAAAGACACATGGCCCTACCTAGTTTGGACAGAACATTGACCAGAATAATAAAAGACATAGAGTCCTCCAAGTTGTTAAGAACATATCTACCTGCTGGATCTCTGTTACTCGGCCACTGGATAGTAAGAATCGTAGAATCACAGAATCATAGAATGGTAAGGTTGGAAGAGACCTCAAGAATCATCTAGTTCCAACCCCCTGCCATAGGCAGGGACACCTCCCACTAGTACAGGTTACTCAAGACCTCGTCCAACCTGGCCTTGAACACCTCCAGGGAGGGAGCAGCCACAACCTCCCTGGACAACCTGTGCCAGTGTCTCAGCACCTTCACTGGAAAGAACTTCCTCCTAACATCTAATCTAAATCTCCCCTCTGCCAGTTTAAACCCATTGCCCCTTGTCCTGTCATTACAAGACCTTGTCAATAGTCCCTCCCCAGCCTTCCTGTAGGCCCCCTTCAGATAGTGGAAGGCTACTATAAGGTCTCCTGGAAGCCTTCTCTTCTCCAGGTTGAAGAGCCCCAACTCTCTCAGCCTGTCCTCATAGGAGAGCTGCTCCAGCCCTCTGAGCATCTTTGTGGCCCTCCTCTGGACCCGCTCTAACACTTCCATGTCCTTCCTGTGCTGGGGGCTCCAGAACTGCACACACTACTCCAAATGGGGTCTGAGGAGAGCAGAGTAAAGGAGGAGAATCCCCTCCCTTGCCCTGCTGGCCACACTTCTCTTGATGCAGCCCAGGACTCGNCTGACTGGTCTGTAGTTCCCAGGGTCATCCTTTTTTCCCTTCTTGAAGATGCATGTTATGTTTACCCTTCTCCAGTCAGCAGGAACTTCACCAGTCTGCCATGACCTTTCAAATATGATGGACAGTGGTTTAGCAAATTCATCTGCCAGTTCCCTCAGGACCCGTGGGTGGATCTCGTCAGGCCCCATGGACTTTGCGTACAAAGCTACCAGTTTTGCCTATTTGAGTCCATAGTCATACTGGGATAATTCATGTACCTAGTACCTAACCAAATTTGAAAGACGTTACTGAATTTAAGTAGAGAATCCTTGTACAAAGAGATGACAATTATTTCACACATTAACTGTCCTTTGATGGATAATAGCAATGTCTTCCTGGTAAAGCACACTACTAATTTTTTTGTAAAAGAAACGTATCTCACTATTAATGAAGAAAAGAGAAAATATATGATATCAAGAGCAGAAAGCTTGGTGGAAAAATGTCAATTTCTCCAAATTTGGAGAAAAAAAATTCCAGACTGGATTTGTAGAACTGATACTTTGAGGAGGATTCTACTTAATCTACTGATGAGATGCAAAAAGTCTTGAGATTTTATAGGTTTAGACATTAGAATATTCTTTTTTTTTTTAATGAACAGTGTTAGTCTGGAGGAAATATGACTCAGAGGCTGATACCACCTACTTTTGCACATTGGATGTAATCATAGAATCATAGAATAGTAAGGTTGGAAGGGACTTCAAAGATCATCTACTTCCAACCCCCTGCCATAGGCAGGGACACCTCCCACTAGAACACTAGCCCAGGTCGCTCAAGGCCTCGTCCAACCTGGCCTTGAACACCTCCAGGAAGGGAGCAGCCACGACCTCCCTGGGCAACCTGTTCCAGTGTCTCACCACCCTCACTGGAAAGAACTTCCTCCTAACATCCAGTTTAAATCTCCCCTCTGTCAGTTTAAACCCATTGCCCCTCGTCCTGTCATTACAAGATCTATCACATCTTAATACCACAGAAGCCATGAAAAACAGTCAAGCAAATGCTAAAAGAACCCATCTTTACAAATATCTGGTTTTCAGATATTTTATAACTGTTCAGTAAAAGCAAAGTGAAAGTTAAAAAAAATGCAGAGAATTTAACTTTGCTTTTTTAAAGACATCTAAAAATATAATTTATTTCTGTGAAAGCCTGTTTAGTACTCAAATTTTGTGCAACTTGTATTTTTATGTCATCACTCCATACTTTCTCTAAAATTCTCTTAAGTGCTTAGACCCACAAATAGTCTTGAATTCTTATAATCTTTCCTTCCATATACACATACAATTACTTTTAAATGTAGTTATTTTATTTCAGGTCTTTTTTGCAGAGGATTGCTGTGTTTTCTATAGAGAAATTGTGCTAATAATTCCTCATCTTTACATCCATTTTTTGATAGTTACAATTTGAAGGTAGTTAGGAGAGTAGTATAAAACTCTTTTAGCTTGATTCACTCTCAAGTTTTATTACTTGCTCTTTATCAGATTTTCTCATGTCAATCTGTCTTTCAGCTTTACTTTGTATATCTTGAAGGTTTCATGTTTATCACACTCTGCCTATGAGGTCTTCTTGGCATTTAGCAATAAAAGGTTCCATTGTCAGTTACTTATAGTTTTTCCAATAATTTAACTCTCCAGGCTGATATTCTTTATGATTGTCTCAAAATTAATATTTTTAGGGAAAAAAAAATTATTTGTTCCCAAGCAGATCTATCTAACATGCCAATCATCTGGAAAAAAAAAAAAAGGTGATAACATATTATCATTCGTAAGGAGAAGAGAAAGATTAATTTCTGTATTTTTATACTTTGTAGGAATGTCAATCAATGCCAAAAACATTTAAGATCTGTAAAACTATAACTCCATTTTTCAGTCTTGAAATACGTCTGCAAAATTGTAGCCACAGCCACTGAAATCTCACTGAAGCGTAATGAGCACAAGCAGCCTGCATTGTGAGAAGTCTGAGGGCCTATATGTGACCTCTTAATATAAAGCAATATGTTTCTATAAATGTGTTTGAGTGAGTGCAGTATCAATATCAAGATACCCAGAACTTTCTGCAACTCCTGTGTGAATAAATTGAGATCTGAATATTTACTACTCTCTTAATCTTCCTGTACTGTTCATTTGGGATCTCGTTCTTTTTCTGTTGTTCTCCTGACATCTTGATCTTTTCCATTAGAAAATATCAGCTGTTAGTTTTATCTCTCCATGCAACATCAACCAAAATCATTCATTACAGATGATGCTAAAGTGATATTATTTTTACTCTTTGTATAACATAATTTGAATTATAGAGCAAAGGGAGTGGGGGGAGTGGAGGAAGAGTGCAAGGGAATGAGGTAGAAAGAGAAAATTAAGAAAAAGAAACTTAGCTTCATTTAAATATTATTGTCAGTGTAGATGCCTTATTCTGAAGTTAGGAAATGCCAGAGTTAGCACCACTGTTCATGTTCAGCTCATTTCCAAAGTTTTCATGATTTTTGCAAGAATCTTTAGTGACATGGACATAAAACTCCACTTTCTCATCTCACCACACATAATAACCACTCACAGGACAACAATTTGTCAGAGACCTAACTGGCCCTTACTGGTCCTGTCTAACTCCCAGCAGATTTTATTTTTCCTTAAGCATAGGGAACACTAAATTTGCCAAGCGTAAGATGTAATCTGGGCTGCTGTCAACCATCCTTTCTGAGGTCCTATCTGATTTCCTAGATGGAGACCCTGAACCTCTGTTATAGGTTCATTTTCATAGAATCATAGAATGGTAAGGTTGGAAGGGAACTCAAGAATCATCTACTTCCAACCCCTTGCCATAGGCAGGGACACNTTTTTTTTTTTTAATAATAGTCCAAGCACCATCAAGTTTAGTAGTTTCTGGACTGTGAGTAAGAGCCATGGAAAGCAGACTTCAATGCATTTTGAAATGATTTATCCATAAGAACGTTTTGCACTGCTGAGTTCTATGTTTCAACAAAGAACTCAAGAAAGGTAACCTGAAAAAGCGCACAACAGGCAAGGTGAATGATCCACTGTTGTTTTAATCTTAAATGTTGCCATTTTCTGCCTCATTAAGTAATACCATCTTAAAAGCACTGGCTTTATTGAAATCACTCAAGTATTCTTGGATCATTCTTATGTTATAATTACAACAAATGAAAATCAAAGGAAAAGATCTCTACTTTTTGCTAGTTTGCTTAATAATGATTGTCGGTTAATCAAGTGTTCAATTTCAATTATTTAGAGGTAAATTCTTTCCTCTAATCTTCCTCAAAATAATATTTTTTTTTAAAAACCATTAAAACGTTGCCAGTTTTGCCTCTATTCAATTTATAAAACATTTATCTGGCCCTGAACATTGGCTTTTCCTTCACTTTTATGTCATCGGAGGTCAAAGTAATTATAACCAACAATAAGTGACCATCACCTGAGAGGTCCTTCAGCTTCATTTCTTTTTCTCTTCTACTGCAATAACTCTATAGCACAGCATCCTATGATAGACCTTTTTTATTCCATGCCACTTAAACAGGACTGAAGGGAGAACAAGTCTGCAGTTTTCACTTCCTATAAACCGGTTCATCTGTTTTACATTTTTCTTCTCAGTGCTGAAGTCAACTGAACACTTATGATAGCCATCACGGCAACATTGTAGTTGGATAAAAATGTAGAATTAAACATAGGCAAGAATTCTAATTTATGCATGTATTTACTGTTCTCCAAATAGTAAATTTCTCCCTTTCCTCAGAGAAAAATAGAAGTAGGCAGCTTTCTCTTTTTCAAAGCAGTCTTCTCTCACTAGAAATTTTACTGCATCTGACCTGATTCTCTAGTCAGTAGTTTTACTATACTTGCTTTCACCATCTGACTTTGTCATGTTTAGATATGTCCCTGCAGGTCTAAGGACATTCATTTGTGTTCTGCATGCTTTTTTCCCCCTCTTGCATGCTTTTTTTTACTCTTGTAATAGTTTTTCAGACTCACCTCTTTCCCTTAAGACTAGCTCATTGAAGATATAAGATCCTTAATGATGATTTATGGTTCCCTTCCAAAAGCTTAACAACCAATCTTTTGTGACCTCATTTCACAGAGCTCTGTGCAATCCTCATGACCTTGTGGTGTTTGTTCTCTCCTTTCAGAGAGGCATTTTATTAAATACTAGCCACTCCCATTGTAAACTTTATTCAATTTGTTATGGAAAACACATCAAGGAAGGAAATCTTGAACCTCTGTCACAACTCTGATGGTCACCTTCCTGTCTCATTCCAGTGTATACGTACATATTTCTATGTTTTGGCACAAGCCTGCAGTCAAGGGAAGCAGTTGATTTTGCTGATCTATGGTCTGTTCATCATGATGTGTCTGGGAGACCCTTTATTCTTTCAGTTGTAAGTGAGTTTTAACTCTTTTCCGAAGATTGTGTGCTGTGGGAGATTAACAGACAATGTACTGTGTACAGGTTATGCAGCAGAGGATCACTGCTTTACAGAACATACAAAAGTGTATGTGGTAAGTTCCAGAACAATTGTTCTTTATCTGCCTAAGGCTACTGTCACAGCAAGATAATTCTATTCTCTCCCAAAACCCAAAGCACAACAAAGCAAACAGAAGTTAAGAAACAAAAAAGTAGCCACACACAAAGAAACAATACAGTCCATGATATTGAAGCTACACTGTGGCTCAAAGACAGTTGTTCTATTAACATCAAACTACAAAACCCAAATTAAGGAAACTGTGAAAAATGACATAAGTGGGGAAAGTTACCAGCTTGACTGCAGACCTTGATAGGCACTCACTGAGGTCAAGCATAAGTTTTACACTTTCTTGATGAGAAAATCTATTTAATTTGTACATATGTTTTCAAGAGGTAGATCTTTTTGATATGTTTTGTTTTGGTTTTGCTTTTTAACTATTAAGTCTTGTGTAATCATTATGTAAGAAATGGAAAGCAATGATTGCATCTGTCTTCTTAGCTGTGTATTATTTGGTATAGGATTTCTTTTCCTATACTCTGAATTACTTGAACTGTTGGGATGAGGCAGTTAGAAATTCAAGTCGTCCTTAAATTTCCCTAGAAGAAAGAGTTTAAAACATTCATAGAGTGAAAAAAGTTACAAGCTGCAGAAAAACTTATCAATCACAATCTCTAGGCTGTTTATGGGATTGTGTATGTATCTTCTTGTTCACAAACACTGTGCTCTTCTTAAATGTTTTTTGACAAGTAGCTGAATATTTTTGGTAATATTGCTACTTGCAGCCTGATCTTGTCGTGGTAGGCCTAAACAGGCCAAGTTAGGCTTGTACATGTCCTAGCTTGCCCAGGCATGTTTTTCTGCTCTCCCTCCTTCTGTTTTGGGGAGAGCAACCGCGGGAAAAGGGACAAAGAACCTGGCGCCAGTAAGTCTGNTGTATATAGTTTCCATAACGTTGCAAAGAGCCTGTTATTATTATTAAATGGTGGTCGGGGTGGTGCGAGTTCTGAATATTTAATATTAATACACTATATATATTAATATTTTTAAAATATCGTCTCACAGTAATTAATTACCCCTTCCGTAGCAGATCTTTAAAACTATTGTACTTTTCTGTTCTTCCATGAATTGTACTGGAACCACAATCAGTTTCTAATGGTGAAGAGTTTTTATTTATTATTATGGAAGAATTTGCATCTTTTTTGAGTGGTTCTGAATGTAAAGTTAATAATATACCAATATTTTTAATACTGGATGAAAGAATAATTATTAACTTACTAAAATATTTTTTAAAATACATGTTTATAGGAGATTTTTTTTTCTTCTTTTGAGTAAAAAGTATTTCTGCAGACGTAGCTTATGCATATAAGTTACTTTGAACATAGATTGCTATCAATTTCAGAAAAAAAAAGGCAGCAGCATGGAGGTACGGGTTGCAAACAAGTAAATCCCATGCTTAATTTCATAGCCTAAGGTTAAGGGAAACAACATTGCTTTATAGCAAGATTCTTTTGTGATTTCTTCCTCTCTTCTTGTCTTCTGTTTATAACTCTTCTCAATCAGTAAGATGGAGACAGTAGGGTTTCACTGGGTTGATTGCAAATATTTCATTTATACAGAACTGCAAGCTGAGTTTTGTGTTTTGAATAAATGTGCTGGGTATCTGTTATGAATATTCAAATTTGCTACTCGGGAAATATTAAATATTAAAACTTTATTAACACGAATTCCCACACCAAACAAATACACACCCCTAAACAGTGAACTATTTACAATTAGGTAAGGTTCAAATACCCAGTCGGGAATTGCTTACACAAAAGG
>WBNM01012631.1:171557-193030 GCA_013399055.1 Ramphastos sulfuratus | reverse complement strand
CTGATCAAGGATGGTGTTTCGGGGTTTTCCTGCTACTTGCAACGAGGCTGGTGAGAGGCCTCGAGCACAAGCCCTATGAAGAGAGGCTGAGGGAGCTGGGATTGTTTAGCCTGGAGAAGAGGAGGCTCAGGGGAGACCTTATTGCTGTCTACAA
The DNA here is from genome assembly GCA_013399055.1 of Ramphastos sulfuratus. Lineage (NCBI taxonomy): Eukaryota > Metazoa > Chordata > Aves > Piciformes > Ramphastidae > Ramphastos > Ramphastos sulfuratus. Next base: position 192,876 of record WBNM01012631.1, on the reverse strand, counting down.
CTACCTGAAGGGTGGTTGTGGCCAGGAGGAGGTTGCTTTCTTCTCTCAGGCAACCAGCACCAGAACAAGAGGTCATAGTCTCAAGCTGTGCCAGGAGTTGTTTAGGCTCGAGGTGAGGAGAAAGTTCTTCACTGAGAGAGTCATTCCCCACTGGAATGGGCTGCCCAGGGAGGTGGTGGAGTCACCGTCCCTGGAGGTGTTCAAGGCGGGTTTGGACATGGCACTTGGTCTCGAGGTCTGTGGTAATGGGTTGGACTTGATGATCTTTGAGGTCTATTCCAACCTTGGTGATACTGTGATACTGTGAGATAACAAATACTCCTGTGTTTAATTTGGTAAAAAACTGCTCTGCTGTTGAAATTATTCACATAAGTTTAGAGCAGATATGCACAAGTGCTCAGGCATTTGGCTGTCTTCTAGATTATGCTGACATGGTTGTAGTTATGTAAATCATATGTATGCACTTACAAGTCCTGTGATGTTGTGATTCCTAGGAATCTGAGATATAAAAGATTATCCACAACTTACTGGGCACAAAAAGAAAGCTAGCAACATTTGTATGAAACTTAGGCTTTGCAGAGACAGCTCAGTAGCAAAAAGGTAAGTGAAAGAAGTTAGAAAAAAAAACAAAAAAAAAAAAAGAGAATTCTGTTATGGAGCTTCATTTAACAACACTGAAGCATACATTTCATTGCCATTTTCCACAAAATCAATAAGAGAAGAAAATAAGGGAGACACAAAATGAAATGTTTTCCAAAGGCTCATAACATTTAAATGAAAAACAACCCAAAAGAGGAGCCTACCTTCTTTCCATTCTTGCTTTTTTTCCTAGCAAATCTCACACTTATGCACTGAGATTGCTGTGTGTCCAGTGAAAGAGAGCATATTTCCAGCCCACGAATATTCTCTGAAATGAGTTAGGAATAGATTTCAAAAACATGATTTCATCATCTTTAAGAAAATCAAAGTAAAAATTAAAATATATCATATCATACATTTTTCTCATAAGTGAAAGGCATAGGTATTTTATCTCTAGGGCATTATACATAACGCAGACATGAAGGCAGGAGGAAGGGTTTAAAAAGATTGCTGCAAAGTTTTAATTACGCTTTTTTTTTAGAATAAATCTGTTAACTCTGAGTGACACACAGCAGGAAATGTCTAAATGGTAACATACTAAGCACTAATAGACTATGTCCAGAGAGTTTGAGTACTTCCATTTTACTTTAATGCAGAATTGTAAGTTCAGACACATAAACCGTTTCCCTTTCTGCTGAGGCAGTCATGCATGTCTGAGTTACCAGAGCAGACAGAATTAGTATTTGTGTACATGCACATGTGTCAGAGCAAGAAAGAAAAGGGCAACAATATGCTTGGGGCACTGGTAGAGAACAAATTAAGCGTATTACACTGGAAGCAAAAATTCAGTTGTCTTGAATTCATTATCTCACCTCTCATTCCTTTGAGAAAGGTCACAGTTTTATCTCAATTTATAGTAAAACGGTTTCACAAAATACAACTTTCTGACATAACTGAACACAAATATTGTGATACAGACCAACATATAAACAATAAGTAAACAGAAATTATTCAGTAGCAAATCTGCTTCCTACCATCTAGACTCAGAGTTCCTTTAATGTTTAAATGAAGAGAGCATGGGCTTCCTTGGACACATTTCATCACTGTTGAGATCTTCATGCTTTTCAGTACCACAGAAGATAAAGATGCAGGAGCATCATAGCAGAAACTGTTAAAAATGCCACCTGCAATTACAAATACAAAGACAGAGAAATCTCAACGTGCACAAGATATCTGGAGGAGAGAAAGCACCAAATGTGAAGCTCCAGCTCTACTGCAATCAGTAGGAAAGTTGCCTTTATCTTCAGCAAAGCCAATACTTTATGTAAGACTTTCACAAGGTCAGCAGAGCTAGCTGGCTTCACTAGCAACTGAGGGAATTGGAAAGAACTACATTATCCAGTTGGGACTGGATAATAAATGTCCTGGCTTAGGGAAATGTTAACCCACAAGAGCAAGGAATCACACTTCTAACAGTTAAGGCACACCTACACTAACAGTGTTCCAAATGATCCAATCTGTTAGATCATAGCTAGTTTTAACAGTGTTACCAAATAATCCAGTCTGTTAGATCATAGCTAGTTTTAACAGTGTTACCAAATAATCCAATCTGTTAGATCATAGCTAGTTTTAACAGTGTTACCAAATAATCCAATCTGTTAGATCATAGCTAGTCTAATATTTCATTTAAATTTTTTGGGGGTTTTTTTCCTTTTTTTTTTTTCCCCAAAAATCATTACCTGTATATTGTGAGCACTCTCATAGATAGTATTTTAATTTCAGGATTGTCTGATGGTCTCAACTGCTGTTAAAATATCACTTTCACACAAGAGGGCACCATTGCATTCCTAGTCATGGACAAGTCCCTCACACCTACAGGATTCCATTCTGTTTCGTACCAGAACAGCAAAACCAGAGTATTATCCAGGCCTTCTTCAAGGTGTAAATAACAGACACAGAACACAGCTACTATGTCTGGTCTTGTTTTCCTATGGAAATTTAGTCATCTCAAAGTCTTAGGACACCAGTTCAAAGGTGGGGGGGGGGGGGGGAAATAAGTCTTAAGGCCCCAAATTTCATGGTTATTTTTACTTCTCAGACTGGCTTGCACAGAAACCAGTTATTATTTATGAATTTACGTTGGTAAATTAGATTTAATCCCCAATGCATTCCTTAAGCTTCTCTACCTCACATAAACAATAGTCCTAAAAATTTAAGAGTTCAATAAATTAGCAGAATAGCCATGGAACTGGGATTTGTCCAATGCAACATGCCTCATTTTAGCTGTAACTACATCACTGCAATTTCTTTGAAACATTCCTTATCCTTCTCACTCTGGTGCATAGCATGAAAGTTAAAAGGCACACGAGTAAAACAAATCATCTTCATGCACATTCCCCTCAGGAGAGGCTGGAAGAACAGAAAGACATTTGACTCTTAGTCACACTACTTAACATACTCCTAGAAGGAGTTCAACTAATATGGCAAAGAGCTGTATGAAACAGAACTGTAACAATACTGAGTTTAGCCTATATAATTTTAATCATCAGGAAAGGGTGAATCCCTCAATGTCTAGCCAAGGACTGTTGTCAACCATGAGTGTCCATTCATTCACATGGAAGACAAACCCATAGTTCTCACTGTAAGTAGAATATGGAGAAGTATGGGCAAAGTCGCTCCATACTTATGCTTCTAGTGAAGGAAAATGCTCTAAATTTAAAGACTGAAAGTGTATTAACCTGTACAGGACCTCTTCCTATATGATGAGATCCCCACTTTAATAGTATTCAGTTGCAGCTGAAGCCCAGTCTGAAGAATCAGATACTAATATGTGCAGGACATTAAGAAAGGCTGACATAAATGTGATACCTGGGTTTGAATCTGTCAGACCGTAAGGTGCCCTCACACTTGGTATCAGCAGATCATGATCCTGCATGATACACATCAAAAGTCAGAAAAAACAAATGCTTCACACCTGAGTCTCCACTCCGTTGTCCAAGTTTTGTGCTATTAAGCATGTTGGGAGGCAACAGGATCAACTTGCTCACAATTAATCGGGAGGTTATTATATTGCAGAACTACCTGATAATTATTATTAATAATGTGATAATCATAGAATCATAGAATCATAGAAAGGTAAGGTTGGAAGGGACCTCAAGTATCATCTAGTTCCAACCCCCTGCCATAGGCAGAGACACCACTAGCACAGGTTACTCAAGGCCTCGTCCACCCTGGCCTTGAACCCCTCCAGCGAGGGAGCAGCCACAACCTCCCTGGGCAACCTGTTCCAATGTCTCACCACCCTCACTGGAAAGAACTTCCTCCTAACATCCAGTCTAAATCTCCCCTCTGCCAGTTTAAATCCATAAGCAATGATTGGTTTTAGCTTCCTTGCTCTAAAAGATACTTTCTTGACTGCATCATATGACTGGTAGGAATTCTGCTTAATTCCTTTGTTGGTGTGCATTTCTTGATCTAGGCCTATAATCTTGATGACACCAAGCTGGGGGCATATGTTGGTGGGTTGGAGGGCAGAAGGGCTCTGCAGCGGGACCTTGAGCACCTGGACAGATGGGCAGAGTCCAAGGGGATGGCTTTCAACAAATCCAAGTGCTGGGGGCTGCACTTTGGCCACAACAACCCCATGCAGAGCTACAGGCTGGGGTCGGAGTGGCTGGAGAGCAGCCAAACAGAAAGGGATCTGGGGGTGCTGATTGACACCCGCCTAAACATGAGCCAGCAGTGTGCCCAGGTGGCCAAGAAGGCCAATGGCATCCTGGCCTGCATCAGGAATAGTGTGGCCAGCAGGAGCAGGGAGGTCATTCTCCCCCTGTACTCTGCACTGGTTAGGCCACACCTTGAGTACTGTGTCCAGTTCTGGGCCCCTCAATTTAAGAAGGACATTGAGGTGCTTGAGCGTGTCCAGAGAAGGGCAACGAGGCTGGTGAGAGGCCTCGAGCACAAGCCCTATGAGGAGAGGCTGAGGGAGCTGGGATTGTTTAACCTGGAGAAGAGGAGGCTCAGGGGAGACCTTATTGCTGTCTACAACTACCTGAAGGGTGGTTGTGGCCAGCAGGAGGTTGCTTTCTTCTCTCAGGCAACCAGCACCAGAACAAGAGGACACAGTCTCAAGCTGTGCCAGGGGAAGTTTAGGCTCAAGGTGAGGAGAAAGTTCTTCACTGAGAGAGTCATTCACTACTGGAATGGGCTGCCCAGGGAGGTGGTGGAGTCACCGTCCCTGGAAGTGTTCAAGGTGGGTTTGGACGTCGCACTTGGTGCGATGGTCTAGTCTTGAGGTCTGTGGTAATGGGTTGGGCTTGATGATCTTTGAGGTCTCTTCCAACCTTGGTGATACTGTGATACTGTGATACTGTGATCTTGCCCGTTACCATGTCAGTGTAGGAATTGTTTAAGGGAAGATCCATACATACACTGTCAAAGCTGACAGTTCTTTACAAATATTCCATCTGGATTAATTTTACCATGTTATTTGACTCTACTTCCTTTTTAGGAGAGACTGTCATGACTTAATTGAATTTGGTCCTTAGGTATGGTATTGTCAGACACCACAGGCTTGGAACTGTCCCAGGAGGATTCTAAGCCATACCTAGGTACATTCCTGATGCTGGATTAGTATCAGGCAGATGCAGTTTTAGAGACTATTGTCTGTCCATAATCAGAGACAGTGTTCTTGATCACATTTTCTAGCTTGAAACTGAGAACAAAACTGGATAAAATTAAATTACTCTTCCACTTTGGATTTTTTTATATGAATTTTATGATACAGTCTCAGAATTACACAGGATGCCTAAAACTCAATAGTAATAATTTAAGTGGATCGTACCATCCATGAGGCTATTAGTTTTGGATCACAAATAATACATGATACAAGGAAAAGCTAACAAAAATAATTTTCATTCTTTAAATCATGGTAGTATGAGGCTCATTTCTGACTAATTCTTTAGTAATCTCTTACCTTATCATCTTTTAATCCCTGCCTCTAACTTTCTCTGGAATACAAACCTCTCTCCTTTTCTCATAAGTAGTTTGATCTGTATCCCAGAACACGTCTTGCTACACAAACCATCTCCTGAATAAATCATGCCTAAATTTAATGTTTATGAAATATATCTGTAATTAGCCCTGCATGAGAGAGGGATTGTTGCTGTAATAAAAGATTTCTTAATTATGGACAGACATGAGCCCAGGCATAAAGAAGATAAGGCTTATTATTCATCATGTAGACACTTTCCTTGTGCTTTTGCCACCAGCACAACCACAGCAGATTATTTTTTAATCTCACAATGGAGCAATCAACCCAGAGCTATCACAATAGGACTTTATGTACACTCGGGTAAGAGGAGCCAGAGCTGAGCAATGAAGACACATAGAAATTATTAGATGGATAATTTAAAGCCTCAGGCAAGAAGATTACATTAGAGAACAGCAGCACAAAAGAAATGCAGAAAAATTCCATTAATAACAGGGCCAGGACCAACCAAACATCTTAACTGTGGGGGTTTTTTTTGTTTGTTTCTTTTTTTGTCTTACATTTCTTCCCTACAAGAACTGCAAAATCTTAAATACTGAGGATACTGACAGTGCTAGACCTGTGGGCATATCTTAAGCACACTAAAATTGCTTCACTGGAGAGTCATCCCATGAGTATAAATTACAGTAGTATTTCAAAACTACATATGATTTACCACAGTATCTGCTGTATCTATGAATTAGGATGATTCAACAAAATTCATAAGCAAATTAGGTATGCTCTATTAACATAATCACATGGTGCACTTCAGTTAATAAATACAAAACTTTACTACTTAAAAGTACTTATACCAATTGTGAAATTCATTAAATTCCAAGCCAGCAATCTCTCTTTTACAATACATTTCAATGCACAGTAAATTAGAAGGCTTTCACATTTGTGGGTTCAGAAAGTATTTCAAAATATCAAGGATAATAGACAACAGGGTGCCAAATAAATTTTCTGATGCTATATTTTTTAAAAATCATTTCTATATTGAAATCAGTGTCTGGGTATATTACAGTGAATTTCAAATGCTACAGTAGACCTTATGTACTTAGCATAATCTAGAAGAGCAAAAGGAAGAAGGCAGAGCAAAGCGATGTTATCAAATACTACTGAGCTGATATCTGAAAAATCTAGCAAATAAAGCCTTCTCTTTGTTGCAGCTAAAAGCAATGACTACTGCAAAGGTGCTCTATTACTCACTTAAGGTATTTTAAGGTAATTTTACCTCAAGTAGCAAATAATTTTTTTAATTACTATAGAAAAGGAAGTATGAAAATTAGTACACATACATTGATGCACAAGTGATTTGAATGAAGGCTAAAAAATGCTTTTTCATCACCCCTATAAGGCTGAGTCATCCTACATGTTATTTGCATCCAAGATAGCTGATAAGTCATTTTCAGGCAGCACTGAAAACCTACAACCAGCTCTCCTTCATGTACATCATCTTGGAAGATAAGGATCTTTAGTTTACAAATTCTTCAGTGTTCAGCAACTATAGTCAGCTAAAATACGTAGATCAACATCTAGTTTAGTTTTATGTGCATCATCTAAGCACCTCTGGCTGTCAACTCAGAAGGAGAACCCTTCTTTCCTGTCTCCCAGCACATAAATCACCTTATATGAAGATAAGTGGGATGAATCACTGCCTCGTGGTACCTGTAGAGAGAATCTACTATCTAGATCTGGTTTGTATAATATCCAACACAGATTTTAACTGGTAACTGACAGTATTGCAGGTGCCCTTTCCTTAGGACCAGAGTTGAAGAATTTGGTTTCCTTAGCCTGTGCTGCCTGAGGGCATGAATACAAGTTTTAGCTAGGTAGGACAAAGGTCAATGTCCCTGTTTCTTCTTTTATGTTCCACTTACTTTGCCTAGCAGCTCAGCTGCTTAATTCTAAAAAGATTCCTTTGCAGACCTTGAACTAGCTGCCAATGGTTCACTCTGCTCACCAGCAGAAAACTAGAGATTTTTTCAGGTGGGACTTTTAACTGCATTCCTTCCACTGCTATGTTCTTTCTCTCTGCCTCAACACAAAGCCCATAAATGCCATGCTTTCAAAGTAAGACAGTCCTAGCCGGAGACCCAGCTCTAAGCACTGCTTGTTTCCACGGTGCCTTTCCTGATCTGTGTGCCGTGGAACCTACAGACAGGGAGAATCTGCAATGCTGAGTCACGAGCTTGTGAGATGCTGATGCAGTGTCCTCTCAGAGGGGACTGCTTGCAGTGCAGCTGCCTCATACTTCCCTCTCCTGTGTGTGCACTGGAGGAATAATTGATGGATGCTTCGGGGTTCAGGTAACTCAAGAGCCTGTATTATTTACTGTAGGCAATAATAATAAGTAGAAGCAATAAAAACATGTGGAATAACTAAGAAAATTCTCCCAACAACCATCTACAGTAACAAAAATCATAAAACAACAATGCAGGGTCTATATATTAACCTGTCATTTATCAGAAGCTACCAATTTTCAATGTTCTGTACAAGGAAACTGGTGGCAAACACCCTGCCATGGCAGGGATCTGATGTCACCAGGAAAGTGGCTTTATTGTCTGCAGTAAGTTATCTTTACCTTGCAAAAACAAATGTAATCATGTGAATGAAGTATACTCACTTGAAGGTTTGCTTTTACAATGAATCCCCTGCAAATAGAAACAAAAATACTATAAAAGCTGAAGTAACATTAAAAACAAATACAACTTAGTCATTGTACACAAATATAAACATACCTTAAGCCAACATTTTCACAGTCCACAACAGAAACAATTTTCAAGGTTTAAAAAAAAAATATTTTCAAACACTGTGAAAATTTACATCACTACTGCATTTGACAGCCTGATACATATGGGGACACAAGATCATCATTACTTTGATGTATTTCTGCTGAGGCCTGATACATATGGGGACACAAGATCATCATTACTTTCATGTATTACTACTGAGCTGTCCATGTTACAACAGTTATCACAATTCTATCAAATAGATATATCATTTTATGAGTTTCTGCCACATACACTGACCAACAGTTTTGGTGTTTTTTTTTTTTCCTCAAACTTTACTGTAGACTGCTTCATACCAAGGCAAAGAAATCAAGTTATTTTTTAAATAGAAGACATCTAGGACATTATTAAATATTATATGTTTGTGATGGTTTGGGAGTTCCCCACCCCCCACACACTTTGTAAAATGACTCAGACTAGAAAAAAAAAAAAAAAAGAAAAGCCTTGATGTGCTTGGATTTAAAGAAGGCCTTTAAAATGACAGAGACAAGTAGCTAACCTGGATTAGTTCCCATTCCTTTGTCCTTTTGGGACTTTTAATAAGCACTTACAGAGGTAAGTTGTAATCTTTACAGTGGCAGTTTGACTCACAAAAGTGCAGATACATAAAAGATGGCACTTTAAACCACTTATAAAAAGACAGAGATGGTCATATACTTTCACAGACTGAAGACCATTAAAATTAGTTGTGGCCTTGTCAAAGGCATTGCATCAGCTGCTTCCACACAATACTACACCAATACACAGAGGAGAGCTTATCATGACAGGACAAGGGATAATGGTTTTAAACTAAAAGAGGATAGATTCAGACTGGATATAAGGAAAAAATTTTAGAATGAAAGAGGTGAAATAGTGGAATAGGTTGCCCAGACAGGTGGTAGATGCCCCCTTCCTGGAAATGCTCAAGATGAGGCTGGATGGGGATCTGAGCACCCTGATCTAATTGAAGACATTCTGGCTCGTTGCAGGAGGGTTGGACTTGCTGACTGCTAAAGGTCCCTTCCAATCCAAACCACTCTACAATCCCATAAGGGAAATCAAACTTCTTCACATAACTGTTCTGAAACTGGGGTACTTCTATTTCAACAGTTTCAGAAGTTCCTCAAAGCCCCCTGAAGGTCTGGAAATTGTAACTCATGTGACCCCATCTCTGCTGCAACGTGTTCATAGAAATAATTGTCATTTATTATTTCTGCCTAGCCCCAAAAGTTCTCCCAATGCACACTCATCAATAGGAAGAGGACTACAGTTTTCTTGAATAACTCAGTGCAGCAGAACATGCTAGCTCAAATAACACTGCTAGAATTTTAACTGCAAGTTCAAAGTTCTAATTTAAAATTACCTCTAATCAAACCCTGCAAAACTATGCAGAAGGACAGTTTGAAATTGGTCACTTTATCTGAGGCTCTCCATGGCCTTAGGGAATAGGAAAATATACAAAATGACTGCAAAAAGGTCAAGGGTGTGACTTAAAGAGCTGGCTTTCTAGAAAACCTAACTGTTGGATCAACTGGTTTCTGAGCCACTGCTTACTGGAATAAATCTCTGCTTACTGGAATAAATCTCTCCTAAGTTTGATAATTTACCAAATCCTTTTTGGCTTTCCATTTTGCAGCCAGATTTGTAAGGTAACTTCTGAGAGCTCCCAACTGCCAGTCAAGATTTTTTAGAACATCATCGTGAGCCTCTGTAATCTTTCTTTCTTGTTACAGTCAGGGTGCAAAAACACGTTAGAAAAAAATCAAGATCCTATTCAATTGACAACAAAAATCTGACAGAACTCAGAGGATTCAGCATTTAACTTAAAGAAGGCCACTGCTTTGGAGCCCCAGTTATGATGCCTGGAAAAGGCAAATTGTATGTGAACAAATTTTCTTAAGTTATAAACATGAAAAAAACCCACTCACTTCTGTGTTGCTGTAGGATGATGCAGAAATCCTCCTATAGGTTCTAGTCTATCCTGACTAATTACTGTTTTTTTCAATGTTGCTCAGATGAATCCTACCGTCTGAGCATTTTCCACTACCATCTTGTATTTATCTTCTCATCTTCACAGTATCACAGTATCACAGTATCACCAAGGTTGGAAGAGACCTCAAAAATNCCTGCTGGCCACAGTATTCCTGATGCAGGCCAGGATACCATTGGCCTTCTTGGCCACCTGGGCACACTGCTGGCTCATGTTTAGACCCCAGCCTGTAGCTCTGCATGGGGTTGTTGTGGCCAAAGTGCAGCACCTGGCACTTGGATTTGCTGAACGCCATCCCCCTGGACTCTCCCCATCTGTCCAGGCGCTCAAGGTCCCGCTGCAGAGCCCTTCTGCCCTCCAACCAATCAGCGTCTACTCCCAGCTTGGCGTCATCTGCATCTTATCCATAGTATAGAAGAATTATATCCATTAGTGCATTCTGTTCTGGCAGGCAGATGTTTTCTCATTCTAGGGCATTTGTTTTTGCTGTGGGAGCTTTTGGGGAGGTCTACATAAATAATCAAACATTTCTCAAATGCTAGTCAGCTACAGTGGGCATTTGGTTACAGCTCAGTTCTCTCTCTTTCTCTCTTTTTTTTTTCTTTTTTTTTTTTTTTTTTTTAGTAAGCATTTCTTTTTATTCTGCAGTACCAAGGAGGCATGGGGTGGCATTTTCTTTTAAAATCATTTTGCAGAGTAGTTGAAAGAGATCAATTGTCTCAAAGAAGAAGTCAAATAAATTAAGCAAGTTCCTCTCCCGCTTTCTATATCTTTTGTTTTCAGGAATTTTCAGTGATGAATGCAATAGAAAAACATAACACATTAAAACCAGAATGGAAATTTTCTTCCTCTTTCACAAATGCCGTGGGTGTCTTTTATGCAAAAATAAGATTCTGAGCATGATAGTACATTTCACTCCTATGCAGAGAGCATCTTTGACTCACATCTGCTTTGGCGAAGTGCCTAAGCAAAATATACTTACACAATGCACAAACAGTTAGGGATTTTCCTATTTCTCTAGGGTTTTCCCCATTTGTGGTATTACTCAATTGTAGCTAGAAGTTATCTGAACAGACACCATCAACATTCAGCATTCTGAATAGAAGGTGTGGTGCCAACTTTTTAGCTAGCACAGCAACTTCTTCTCAGTGTAAGCCAATTGTAATATCATATTGTTTTGTTTAAAGACTGTAGAGAAGAAAGTGAGATCTGAAGAGGAAGACTTGAATTTGGGGGCATAGAAAGTATTTTAATGAATCATCATTAAAATCAGTAGAAATGTGGCCAGAAGGTCGAGGGAAGTGATTCTCCTGCTCTGCTCCACTCTGGTGAGACCCCACCTGGAGTACGGTAGCCTGTTCTGGAGCCCCTATTACAAGAGGGATGTGGACATGCTGCAGTATGTCCAGAGAAGGGCCACGAGGACAATCAGAGGGCTGGAGCACCTCTGCTGTGAGGACAGACTGAAAGAGTTGGGGCTGTTCAGTCTGGAGAAGAGGAGGCTCTGAGGTGACCTTATTGTGGCCTTCCAGTATCTGAAGGGGGCCTACAAAAAAGGCTATAAGGTAGTGACAGGACTAGGGGGAATGGAGCAAAGCTGGAGATGGGGAGATTCAAACTGGATGTGAGGAAGAAGTTCTTCACCATGAGAGTGGTGAGAGCCTGGAATGGGTTGCCCAGGGAGGTGGTTGAGGCTCCATCCCTGGAGGTGTTTAAGGCCAGGCTGGATGAGGCTCTGGCCAGCCTGATCCCTAGATCAGGGTGTCCCTGCCCATGGCAGGGGGGTTGGAACTAGACGATCCTTGTGGTCCCTTCCAACCCTGACTGATTCTATGATTCTATGATTCTATGAATTAAAATTCCCAAGGAAAAGAAATAAAGATTAGACCTGATTTCCATTTCTTATGGTATGTCCAGGCACTGAATTCTGAATTTTTTTCCCTGAATGCTCTATCACACAGGAAAGAGTCGGAGGCAAATGCAGTTTCATAGTCTGCATGTTAGCCATATTGTACCTTGCTAGCAGTAAAGTTCATGGCAGCTCTTCCACAATTCCATAAGGAATAGTAATATGCCCCAAAATGCCTCAAAATACATTCATTAATTTGGACCAGGTTTCAGACCTTTACTAAGGTAAGTGAATCAAAGCCACTGAATTACAGTGACACTAAATTAGAGACATCAAAGTCAGTGAATGTAGAGTGAACAGTTTTCCTGCTTTAGAGATCCTCAGTGGCAGTTATCACCTACATTCCTACTTTAGGCCCAACTTTCAGGGCAAAGAAAAAGGAACACNTTTCTCTATTAAAATACTCCAATTAGCCTCAAACCAGCACACAGCCATATTCTGATGTTTCACTCTATTCCATCAATTTCTGTTCTTTGACCACAATTAAAAGTAAGCATGGGGCTGTACATATTCTTCCAACACAGAAGAAGTGCAGTCTTGCAGTAACTGATACTCAAATTATAGTCAAAAGGCCGATAAAGGAGATTATTGATTCACGCTCTTTTTGGTTTCCAGTCAGGAGGGGATGCTCTGCATAAATCCATCTTATTTTGCACAGAATTAGACAGTATCTCCAGATCACCAGGCCTAGTCACCTGGAAACCACAGGCACCACATCGTCTTTCAAAAACTAGTAAAGCTTCATTCTGAAATCAGCCAGGCTTTCACGTGCACTGCTTTAATAGCCAAGGCCATTCCAGAATCCCTGTTCTCCACCAGCAACAAACACAAAAATGTTTAGCTCATGTTGAACTCTAATTGTGGTCTTTTCATTTAAATCGAGGGTTTCCATCCTGGAATTTAGTTCCCATTTATCTACAGCCAGTAATATAACTTTTCTCAGCTTTTTTATAAGACTATAAAAGCCAAAGTCTTTTATTCCTCTCTAACAAAAACATCTTTCCTACTTACCATCACCCTTCTCAGCAGGCGTTTCTACTTTAATGTATCTGTCCAAATGGAATGACAGTTCTTAAGACAGTTTCCAACTAGGGTTTATTTGGTGCCATGTAAAGCAGTAACATTCTTTATCTCTGGGAGCACCACAAGCATGTCATATCAAAGAGGGAGCTACTCACTCCTTTCTGAGTAAGCAATCCATCAGTCTTCTCTTCTTCATCTGCTAACTCCACTCAGATCAGGCAGGTAAGACTGTACAGAGTCCTAAATGATTTCTCATGGCCTCCAGTGAAAAACCTGACAATGCTAATGTGATCTCAATCACCTTCATAAAGACAGAGGTCTCTGAGCCACGGACAGCCACAGTCAAAGTGATATGGGTCTACATAACTTAAGAACTTTGTATGGAAACAGAGAGGATTCAAAGTTGTTTCATAAACCCCTCAAACTACCATGAGTGGCTGTAATTTCTTTCACAGAGAGATTCAGCCTCGGAAACTACCTAGGGAGAACTTCACAAATAGAAACAACTGAGTATACTTTAACTTTTTCCAGAGCTGTTTTCACAGGCAAATGAGATAATGGCTTTGCATTTTATACATCGTTGGTGCTGGTGAATGTTGGAACCTCACAGGACTTTTCTCATTCTATTCTTACAAATGCCACCACTGTATCTTACCAAACTGTATCATGGTCAAGTATTTATACACACACACACAACAAAAAAAACAAACAAAGAAAAAAAGTTCTTGGAAACAAATGAAAAGGAAAAATAATAGACCTACAGAACGTATTTGGCAATTGAATAAAATTGTGGTTATATTTACTGAGAATCAGAAAAATTATAATGACTAATACACAGAATATAAAAACCAAGAAATGTTAAAAATTCATAGTTAGTACTGCTGATACAGTGTCCCCAAAAGATCTTTTCTCAAAAGGAGTATCTGTATACATAATATATCTATATAATGATATATCATTACTTTCATTGAGAAGGTAAAACTGTCTTATTGGTGATTGGTTTGTTTTTTTTTTTTTTGGCAAAAAAATAGTTCTTCAACTTTTACTGACAATGTAGTGATTAAATACTTGTGAACAGTATACAATAGGATCAGCTAAGCAACCACAGAAGGAAACATTTGGACTGTTATCCATTGTCGTGGGTTTGAAGAGCCGACAGAGTGAAGCTCTCAAACAAATTGGAGAAAAAAACAGAATTATATTTGGAGAGAGAGTTACAAATAGAAATTACAAAGCAGATACAAAATCCATAAGTGAACCCCCTGAATTTTCCCCCAACCCGAAACTAAATCTATCATCCCCAGTGCTCCAATCCTCCCCCCTGCCATGCCTCTGCCATCCAAGAGGCCTAAGCACAGCCTCTGGAGGCCCCAACCAGGCCTATCCTTACATCTTTGTCTGGATAACGCAGCTCCTGCCCGGCACAAGGCTGGAGGGGGAGGAAAGGAGAACAAGCTGGCCTTGCTGTGAGCTTATGAAGAGATAGCAGAATTGTGGGATTGAATAACAGTCTTCAAGTCCCTAGAGGACTTTTTTAACCCTATAGTTCCCAACCTGGGACATCCATGCAGAGAGGAAAGCGGTACCTGAACTTATGGCAAAGCATTATTTTGGACTACTTGATCTCCCACTTCTACAAGAGTACCTGGGCATTGCTGGGGTTTTTTACAGGATGCCAAAACCGAAACATCCGAGTCATGCCTATGCATTATCCAGCTCTGAGTCTCTCTGTGTGTGTTCTAAGATGAACAAAAACCATTCGGTCACATCAGTGCAATGCTGAATCTGAGAGGATAAGTGCTACTGAGAAGCGGGATCACAGAATCATAGAATCATAGAATGGTAAGGTTGGAAGGGACCTCAAGGATCATCTAGTTCCAACCCCCTGCCATAGGCAGGGACACCTCCCACTAGTACAGGTTACTCAATGCCTCGTCCAACCTGGCCTTGAACACCTCCAGCACAGTGCTAATAAGGTCATACACTTTCTGGATGAGAGCTAGCTTGTGTCCCACAGAGCAAGGTAACATCTGCCTGTGTTAACACCATGTCGATGTGCTCTCAACTAAATAGTGAACTGACAATGAACAAACAGGGAAGAAATTATTTGGTTTATTGAAAATTATTGGACAATCTTCAGTAAGACTTCACAGTGGTCTAAAGCATAGCCTTGCACCAATTTTTGTTTCCCGTGCCATTTGCCATTGCACATGTATGTGCTAAAGTATGGACCCTGTTCTTCACAACGTGTTGCTTATCACAAGACCAACACTTCCACTACAGTCTAGCAGTACTTCAGTGACACAGAGCACATGAATAACACAAGACACTCAGCTCCTTTAAATTCTCCTTCTTTACCTGATACTGTTCAGGTATAACAGAGATTTCTGATTTTAAATCAGTATGTATTCCCTCCTACGCTGTATGAGTATAGAGGAATCCCCTTCCCATGTTGTAACTGGACTGTCCAGTATCACTATTATGGAACAGGAACAAGTAAAACAGTTCACAGCACAGTAATTATACTTCTGGGAACCCTTTGCAGTGACATCCACTTACTTCTTAAGTGAATGTCCTGTCAAAACAATATTTTTTGAGGTCTCATAACTGGGAAGGATACTCCCCCTTGGTAATATTTTTGTCAGTGAATTGTATGTAAAAATAACACTTCCATATGAAAAGGGCTTAGATAGAATCACTGGATTTTAAATTTATTGGACCAAAGGGAGCTGTGACAGCCTGAAATAAAAGCTTTCTCTTCTATTGTATGCTTCAACTCCAGCACTAGATCCAGAATTTGCTTGAAGCAACAATAAGCTCTAGTTTCTTTCTTTTTTTAATGAAAATCAAAGAAAACAAACAAACAGAAAATCAATTCTTTTGATGTCATGTTTCCTAAAACATTAATACAAGTTGTTAACAAAATGGAATTGCATACAATAGGCAAAGTATAATTAAAATACTCTTTGAATGCCATACCCTCAGCTGGTACAAATCAGCACCATCCCATACAGAGAGTGTCAAAAATTTCAGACCACTCAGCTACTTGAAAAGACAGCTAATCTACCAAATCAGCACTTCTAGTCTAACAATGTGACAGGGGCATTCTAACACAGTATTAATGGTTATTGCAGTGAATGACTGGAGATCTCATACAGAGCATGATAAAATGCAATTAAAGAAATTTAGGATGGAAGGGCCTCCAGAGGTCACTAAGTCAACCCTCCAGATAGAAGCTGCACTGTCACCAACACCAGATCAAGTCAGCCACTTCTTTGTCCATTTCTTGAAAAACTGGAGAACATAGGTTCTACAAGCTCTCTAAACAACCACAGATAATCTCATGCTTTGAGGTTAGGATGGTATCATCTCTGTAGCATAGAAGAGGCTAGCTACAATAAAAATTTAGTCAAGATCCCTCAGCCATGTTAACAGCATTAAGAACTGCAATCTCAAAAGTGACTGGAACCAGTGGGCAGTGAGACTGTTACAGAAAATGAAAAAGAAAAACAACAGAAAGAACTCAAGCGAAGATTATGAGAAGAGATCCTCCAGGATAAGAGTTGTTCCTCCTGCTGCTGATGGAGGCAACTGGAATTATCTCTTTCTTTTGGCCAGATCTTCTTCTGATCCAGCTACTGTTTTCACATACACTAACACTATCACTCAGCAAAAGAGGGAGTACATTGCAGGCCTGGCTTTCCAGTTCTGGCATACACAGCAAAGCCCTCACTGTTTTCCTCTAGGCAACTACTAATTTTACTTACACTTAGAGTCAGTCCCAGGAGCAGAACAGTGACCTGCTGTACATTTATAAATGACAAATGCAACCCTGCTCACATTCATAGATTGTGGAGGACTATGGGTGAGTGAAGCCCTTTCCACTGATTTAAATGAACTTGGAATCAGGTGGGGAAAAGCTTTTTATCAATTGTAGAGGGTTGACCCTGGATAAGTGCCACTCTATCACTCCCCCTCCTCAGTTGGACAAAGGAGAGAAAATACAACAGAAAGCTGATGGGTTGAGCTAAGAACTGGAAGAGATCACTCACCAGTTGCTATCATGGGCAAAACAGACTCAACTTGGGGAAAATTAATTAAATTTATTGCCAATCAAAATCAGAGTAGAATAATGAGAAAATAAAACCTGATCTTAAAACACTTTCTACTCACCTTTCCCTTCCTCCTGGGCTCAGCTTCACTCCCAGTTTCTCTACCTCTTCTCCTTTAGTGGCACAGAGGGGTAGCAAATGGGGGTTGCACTCAGTTCATCCCTCCTTGTCTCTGCTGCTCCTTCCTCCTCCCACTCTCGCCCTACTCCAGCATGGGGTCTTTCCCACAGGAGACAGTTGTCCACAAACATCTCCAGTGTGAGTCCTTCCCACGGGCACCAGTTCTCCACGAACTGCTGCAGCATGGGCTCTTTCCATGGGATGCAGTCCTTCAGGAATGGATTGCTCCAGTGTGAGTACCGCACGGAGTCACAAGGTCTGCCAGCAAACCTGCTGCAGCATGGACTCCTCTCTCCACAGATCCACAGTTCCTACCAGAAGCCTGCTAAAATGTGGGATTCCCATGGTGACACGGCTTGGTTTGGGCATCCACCTGCTCCAGCATGGGGTTCCCCATGGGTGGATATCTGCTCCGCCACAGACCCCCACAGGCTGCAGAAGGACAGCCAACCTTGCCATGATCTTCACCACAGGCTGAAGGGCAATCCACCTGCTCCAGCACCTGGAGCACCTCCCCTCCCTCCTTCTTAACTGGTCTTGGTGTTGCAGAATTGCTTCTCACATATTCTCCCTCCTCTCTTTGGTTGCTCTTCCCCAGCTGCTTTTTTCCCCCCTCTTCTTAAATATGTTATCACAGAGGTGCTACCACTGTTGCTGTTGGGCTCAGCTTTGGCCTGTGATGGGTGTGTCTTGGAGACAGCTGGTATCTGCTCTATTGGACTTTGGGAAAGTATCTAGCAGCTTTGCACAGAAGCCACCCCTATAGCCTTTCCAACCAAAACCCTGCTAGGCAAGCCTAATACATCTAGACAAACTTCAGCACTCCCCACAAGAAAAAGATCGTATAATTTGCAAGTAAGGCAATTTCTCTGTGTGGATTTTGCATCACTACTGGTAGTGAAATGAAGCCAAAGTTTGCAAAATAAGATTTTGCAAAATAAGATTTAGGCAGCCAAATCTAAAAGAGGATTTATGTACCTGAAACATGATTTAAGCAAGCTGTGGTTATCTCAGCCGAACACCACAGAACCATAGGATTGTTTAGGTTGGAAAAGACCTTTAAGATCCTTGAGTCCAAACACTACCTAAGAGAGGTACCTAAGAGGTGGGCCCAAGCGAACCTCATGAAATTCAACAAGGCCAAGTGTAAGGTCCTGCACCTGGGTAGGCAACATCCCAAGCACAACTCCAGGCTGGGTGGTGAATGGCTGGAGAGCAGCCTTGAGGAAAAGGACCTGGGGGTCTGGNGGTGCTAAACCACATCCCATAGCACCACATCTATGTGTCTTTCAAGTATCTCCAGAGATGGGGATTCAACTGCTTCCCTGGGGAGCCTATTCTACTGTTTGATAGTTCTTTCAGTGAAGAAGTTTCTTCTACTATCCAATCTAAGAACTTGAAGCCATTTCTTCTTGTCCTATCAGTTGTCACTTGGGAGAAGACACCACTTTTCAGGGCTTGGAAGGGAAGGGGGAAAAAATTATGGAATAATCATATAGCTTGGTTTTATCTCATGTATCATCTAGATACTGTAGTTGTTAAAGTTAGCATGGTCCAATTAAAAGGAGGCAGATGTCCAAAAGAAAGGCTTCCAAAAAGTTCTACCAACTTCAAAACAGCATCATTGTTTCACCTGACTCTCCTGATCATGCTGTTGTCCCTAGAGGCAGCAATAATTCCTGGGCATGGCTTCAGATTATTAAATCCATCATTGTTCAGTACCTTCAGAGGCTGATTATATGTTGCTTCACCCTATGTCTCATTTTTAATGATAGCCCTTACTCACTAAAAACCACCTACACCACACCCTCATCTAAGAGTTGTGTATGGGGGTTTTTGCCCCTAAGTGGAAGAGAAAATAAGATACAAAAGGCAGACTGAATGGTAACATAGATGTGACCAGCTGAAAAAGTTTTATCTTTAAAATAACAGTGAAAAAAAATTAAAAGAGCACATACTACAGACAAAACCTAAGCGTGAAGCATGATATAAGGAGAACTGCAAATGTAAAGAAAATTGATATATATAAGCAAACTATAAATGGGGAAAAATTACAATAATTAAGACATCAAAACTGAAACTTAATGGAGAAAACTGTCATTGCAGTCATAGAAGGAAGAACAGCAGGTCAAGTAGGTGAGGAAGTAGGAAAAAGATCAAGGAAGTTTGCATATGTAGGGATGAAAGGCAAAAACAGAACTGGAGAGAGTGAAATGTATTATCTGCAATAAACTCTATTTCCTTGAAGTTATCCAAGAAAAGACAATGCATGCACATCTAGTACTGTACAGTGCTGTTTATATGATTCATACTTTCTGAAAACACATGGGCAAGTAGAGGCAACTCCCAATCAGTTTTCCAGAAATTATTGAAATTTACCACACATTCGAAACAACAAATGGAAACGTTTTCTTGTGAGAGCCACAGATAATTTGCAAAGTAAAACTAAAACTCTCCATTTTTGCACAGACACTTGCTGAATGAGATTGCATGTTCCAGAAGTGTTGACAGTGCATATTCTGCATGCTGAGAGGACAGGGTATGCAGTAGAGCAAGGCAAATCTTTGAGTCTGTTAACTATTCCAAAGGAATAAGTTAAACACGATTCGAAAGACTGCCTTTAGATCCCACAAAAATAAAAAGTGATGAATGAAAACAGAGATACTATGGATAGAAAAGAACTGAAGATGCTCTCTACTCTGCATTTCTTCCTTAGGAAGAACAAATGACCTTAATCTGAGACATATGAGAGATTTTCTTAGATAGAGATCTCCTTAAGCTCTGCACCAATCTATTCCAGTAGTCAGTATCTTTAGTTGCTGTGACTTTACAGTTTATTCATGTCCTCAGAAAGTTCTGGCCCAGTGAATTCCTAAATTTGTAAAGGCAGGGTCAGGGCTGTGGTATGTCTATATCACATCTGAGTATACACAAATTTGCTGCTTCTGCAATCATTCCTAGCCAAGTAGTTCAGAGATGGTCTGGAACTTCCTAAGCACCACACTGCTGTTTGAGGCATAATCTGGCTTTTGCTTCTTTTAGGATGGCAAATAATTTCCTAGTTTTCAAAAAACAGCCAATAACGGTTAACAAAACCAGAAAGAGTTTCACAAAGAAAATTATCATTCAGAGTATGGAAACTACTACAAAGATTTCTGTGCCAGAATTGATATATAAAACCTATGGATCTCCTAGGTTTTATTTATGAGGAGGACGGCAATGCAACACATAGAACTTCAAATTTTGGTTCCTGATTTGAATAGCCTGGTAGTCACAGCATGCCATGTGGGAATTCATGGCTCCCAGAAATCAAATTCATCAAAGTCAATCATAGAATCGTAGAATGGTAAGGTTGGAAGGAGACCTCAAGGATCATCTATCACAGTATCACAGTATCACAGTATCAGCAAGGTTGGAAGAGACGTCAAAGATCATCAAGTCCAACTCGTTACCACAGACCTCAAGACTAGACCATGGCACCAAGTGCCACGTCCAAACCCACCTTGAACACCTCCAGGGACGGTGACTCCACCACCTCCCTGGGCAGCCCATTCCAGTGGGGAATGACTCTCTCAGTGAAGAACTTTCTCCTCACCTCGAGCCTAAACTTGCCCGGGCACAGCTTGAGACTGTATCCTCTTGTTCTGGTGCTGGTTGCCTGAGAGAAGAAAGCAACCTCCTCCTGGCCACAACCACCCTTCAGGTAGTTGGAGACAGCAATAAGGTCTCCCCTGAGCCTCCTCTTCCCCAGGCTAAACAATCCCAGCTCCCTCAGCCTCTCCTCAT
>WBNM01012631.1:89206-157610 GCA_013399055.1 Ramphastos sulfuratus | reverse complement strand
ATCAAATGGCAGTTACCCAAGATTTTGCCATATTGGGTGAAGCCATAGGCTTGCTTTATCCTTTTTTGGGCAGATCACGGGCCCTGCACAAGGCAATCATGTGCCCCCTAGCAACCACAGGTGATGGACAGGCCCCGGACCCCAGACTTAGTGGCGCCAGGTCCTTTGTCCCCTTTCCCGCGGTTGCTCTCTCCCCAAAACAGCAGAAAAACATGTCTGCACAAGCCAGGACATGTACAAGCCCAAGAGGCCTGTTTAGGCCTACCACGACAAAAGACACCAGTAGTTTCTAGAACTGAAAGTAACCCTTAACCCTCTGGAAGGACTGAAATGAAAACTCCTTTCCAGGTATCAAAATATCACAGAGATCAGTAGAGTAAGATTTCCAATTTCAGACTGCAGTAACACTAAGATCAAACAAGGAATAAAAGTTGAGTCACAGAAAGAAAGGAACCTGCTTCGCACCGTATTTTTTCTCATCATGTCCAGGAAAACCCTTTTCTTGAAAAGTGTGGACCAGCAAATGACAGTGACACATGGAGTTAGTTGCCACTGTGCCAGTCTTTACAATCAATAAAGTGATGCAATGTAGCACTCAAGAAAAGGTTTTGAAAATACTTTAAGTGGCAATAACACTAGTATTGTTAACAACGTATCTGCTGTCCCATACTGTACCATCCCAATCTTTCAGCTGAACATGTGTAGCCACACTGTAAACTGAATAAAGAAACCAATGCAGCTTTAAAACAACTTCTGAGCAAAGAGTGATATTGTGTGATTTGGAATTTTTTAGGCAGATTATTCTCAAGTATCACAGGTGTCCTTGTGGAAATCAGTGTAGTAGCAGACAGTACAGAGTAGGCTGGAGTTTTAATGTTCTTTTTTAGCTTCTCTTTTCAATCTTGAACTTCAGTGTTTATAAAGTGCAGATAAAGTCATTCTGATTTTATGTAAATCAGATATTGGAAAGAACATAAATACTAAAGAAATCTAAGATGAACCATATTGAAATCAATGAGACTCTTTCCATAGCCTTCAATGGAAATGGGTTAACAAGCGGCAGAACATGATGAATAATTTAAACCACAGCTGTTGGCAAAGAGTATCCTCAGAGTACAGCCTGAGTGAGTCAAGGCCTCTGCTTACAAAACCAAAATTGGAGTAGTTGTTATTAATCCTGGTTATTTGTTAAGTAACAAGCCTGGGAACAATCAAGAACCAATCAGGATCCTTGCACTGTCAATACAGGCCAACAGGAAAGAGAGGCTACACCTTGTACACACAGCATAGAGGTACAGAGGTAGGAGATAGCGGAGGTAGGAGGCACTCCATCAGTATCTCCCCTTATCTCCTCTCTGGTGGAACTTCTGAAAAGAAGCAATGCCAAGGCACCCTCTAGCAACTCAGCCCTTGCAGAAACACTCAGCCTCTTGTACCTGCTGGAAAGCAAAGCTGGTAATACAGAAAACATTTCCAAGTTCCTTCCGGATGACTTAAGTCTGATGGCATAAAGCACAAGGCTATGCAATATAAAAGAGAAAAATCATCCAATGTATACAGTCTTCTAACATCCTTATTTTTCCTTTCAAGAACAGAGAGGTGGTAAGAACCCTAACAAACTTTGGACATCTGAATTTCACTCTCCAAGGTTCACAATAAGCAGAACAGAAAAGAATAAGGCTGCTTTAAACCTAAACGTTTTGTCCTTTGAAGAAATGGCTGCTACCAAGCATCTTTATAAAAGTGTTTGTTTGATTGGGAGCTACATCAGATTTAAAATCTGAGTCAGTTAGGGGAATTTTTTTTTTCTAAATAAACTATTATCAGTTTTACAATTTTTCTCCAGAAACAGTTTATCTTTACTTGACAAAAAAGAATAATTATAACCTGTTCACTAAAGTGGTTACAAAAGTTTTGAAAAAATTAAACAGAAATGTTAAGTAGAAAATAAATATTAAAAAAAAAAAATCAAGAACTCCAATAAGTATTATGCAAGGATATTTTATATCTGCAGACCTCTCTTTTCTTGAAAAAGTATGAAAAGTAGTTTTTGCTTATATTTGGTTGTCATAACTTGGTATCGACAAAACATGGATTAAAACTAACTGGCCAACACCATCTGCTTCCACAGACATCTTTCTTCACTGCTTAAAGCTATCAGGCATGGCTTCCCCTCACATGAATCTGATTCATCATAACACAGTCAGCTCTATCATTGTTATTTCACTCCTTTGCTGTTTTTCCTATAAATATAGGGGCAGAAAAACAGTTCACTGTGAAATACCTCACATTAGTATTAGACAGATAACACCAGATAAGGGAAGAGAAAAATAATCCAAACCTCAACTTTTGAAGATACTCTACCTAAGATACTAATATTCATAAAATGGGTGGCACTAACATTTTCTTCTGTCAGTTTCTCCCTGAGGGAATTCCCACAATGAAATGAACAAAAGTACTTCTATCATTTGAAAAACCAGGAAATCATTATAAAACCACATCAGTTGCCAGAGAAGCCTGACTACTTCAGTTTCTGAAACTAATTTAATTTTATTATTTTTATCTCATGGACTCTCTTCAGAAACACAAGAGACTCAGATCACAACACACTCAATTTTTTATTTCAGAAACTCATTTAACTCCAATTGTAACGGACAGTGATCTACACACAAACCAACTAATCACGTGGTCATTCTGAAGTTGTCATTCCTGGCATGGACCATTTAAAAGTGCACTTTTTCAAACAGGGAATGGAGATGAGAAAGGGCATAAGATCCAAAACATAGGCAAGGGAAGGGACAAAAGACAAGTACTGTCTTCTGTTGATCTGTGTCCACTGAGGTAGAAATCCAATTCTACCTCCAGTTGGTATGAAATGATTGAAGAGGACCACTATAAGTTTGCAGTGTGCTAAATTGGTTAACTCAACCAGCAGGAAACTTCATTTTTTGTAATAGATACATTTTCTGCCAGTTTAATCAGATATCAGTCACAGCTAGCACAAAGAGAGAGGCCAGAGGAAACGATCCAGTTTAGATCAGCTAATTCGCCTTCTAAAACTCTTTCTTTGTAGCTGCTGGAGACAAATGGTAGGAAATATTACACCCAGCTTTAAAAAAGGGTGAAAAAGAGGACCCTGGAAACTATCATACTGTCAGCTTCACCTCTGTCTCTGGGAAGATTCATGGAACAGATCCTCCTGGAAGCTGCACTGGAACACATAGAGGACGGGGAGGTGATTCAAGACAGCCAGCATGGCTTCACCAAGCTCCATGTTCTTCCTGTGTTGAGGGTACCAGAGCTGGATGTATTGCTCCAGGTCTTACTCAGAGTAAAGTGGCAGAATGACCTGCACACTCAGAAAAAAAACCCTTTCCCCCTTTAACAGCCCAGAAATGGAATCTTAACGGAAAGAAATAGCCTAGTTCTACCTCTCCAATTAGGATATTAATCCACGTTCCTGAGTTTCCACATAATAAAGACTTTTATTTATATATTTATATAAAAGCAATAAGACACAAAACAACTTTACAACTCCTACAAAAGTGAAGTATAAGCAAAAATATCAATTATGACTTGTACTCATAACTTTACAAAAGCATTTATCAGTTACACTGACTGCGTAACTGCAGTTATAACAATCTCCTGCAAATACATGAAGCCTACTAGATATTGTCATATTTTACTTTACTATCAGCATAAATCCATGTGACTCATTAACTTTTTCCTAAAGGTTTCTTCTAAAGCAACACCAGAATACAGACACCAACAGAAAAGATAGATATGTTAAATATTATCAATATACTTCGAAAGTATTAGAAAGATACAACATTTACTGTGTTATTTCTCAGCTCCTTCTATATTGCTGTTTATAAACTGAAGACTTTTTCAGCCTTAGTTCAAACAGTTGATTTACTGTATTTGCTGCATTTGCACAATCCAAACTACTGAGCCATCTGTACCACAACTGCTTTCCAGGCCTTGTCTTTATCAAAATCCTTTAAGGTGTTATTGGAAACCTAAAAGTAAACAAATTTCAGATAATGGAAACATAAAACAATATTACAATAATATTACAATATGTAATATTATTTGTGTGTTCAAATACTATAAAGCATGAAAAGAGGTGTTGCTTTTCTGGACAAAGTGCTCTTTTTTAGCATTTCTCACATTCAATTTCTCAGTGACTCACAAACTAGGAATACTTATGTAAAAAAATTTCTCAGCTATGCTATGACCTGTGCTCGAAAATGTGACTTGCCAGAGTAAAATGCTGCTGTACTTCACCATTTTCATAGAATGCAATTCTAACACTCAGGATTCAGAAAATAAGCAACCTAAGCCAAGTACCCTCAGCAGCCTGAGGGGACATAATCACTTGACCAAATTTCAGTCCCTGCTCCCAGTGCTTTCTATTCAGCATCGTTTCAATGCAGACACTCTTGCTAGAAATAAGCAACCATCCAGCTAATCTTAACTACTCTCTCCTTGTCTTTAAGGATACAGCACTTCATACACCAGAAGTGAGGAAAGGTGTAAGGACGGACTACAGGGCTGTGATAGAAGACAGATGTAGTTAACTATGCAGATGATGAAAGCTGGGCTCTTCCATGTCCCTGAAATAGCACTCTAGCCCTGAATGAAGTGCTATTAGTAATATTGGTACCACCATGCTTTAAAAATGTAGGTGCCAACTCTGTATCTGAAAGGATAGCTCGAATGTGTTAGAGTAGGAGAGAAATATCAGTTCTGATCTTTATCACTAACTTTAGTAGTATAGTTAGGACACAGAGAGACCTGGGATTCCAGGCACCCTCCTCTGCACACTACTTTACACTGTCCAGCACAGGCACCCACTCACTCAGCTCACCACACTTTGTTCTTGCACTTCAGGTTCTTAACGCTTCCCACTGAAAGTTTAGGGAACTTTAGAGAATTAATTCAGCTTAGTAAATTCATTCATCGTTTCTATAACTTTAAACATAAAAATAGTGATTAGTATTCTGTGGAGTATCATTTTATCTCAGTACAATGCTGAACCTTGCCTGTGATGGAGACAAACAGAACCAAAGAGGGCTTTAACTTCACAACTCTTAACAAGATTTACAGATACTGCGTTTGTTATGCCCCAGTTATCATTTAACCAGCAAAATATTATCTCTTTATTACAAAATTCATCAGCGCCTTAACATCTTTGCAATTATATAGAAGAGTTTTTAATTGTAATCTAGATCAAGTAACATGAAACATTAGCCAAAAAAATATTTTCAAATACAGATTTAAAAATTTTATATTGGGTATAAATACATACCTCTGTTGTTCTGTATTCCTGCTTTTTAACCTGTGATGCTGTCCATGATGCATCATGTAGTTTCATTTTTGTCTTGTAATTTACACACTGTATTACAGTTCCAATAGTAAGGCATGCTTGAATTAGTAGCATCAACATCAGAAGCAACAGGAGTACATCATATGATTGCTGAAAACACAGACATTAATATATTGTTAACTACTTGAATATTTTCTGCAGCTCCCACCCCCATATTCTTGGGATTTGTAGCTAGATTTCTTGTTAACTCAAATTACAATTTCAAGTTTACGTCAGCATGAAGCTTGAATTAAAATTTCAGTGCCTGAGTTTGCTCAATGTAGAACAAATCAATACTTTGAAACAAAATACTCATTTGCCAAATGATCTTTTCCTCTCTAAATTGAAGAGAATTTAGGAAACCATCCTTTAAAATACAGATCCTCACTGCTGGTTCTGACCTGAGTAATGTCACAGCTATGTCTGCATCTGGCCCTCTGCCTTGCTGGCTGTGACCTTGCCCTGCTGACCTGAATTCCTGGCTGACCTTGCATCTGCCTCACTATTATGGACTTGTCTGGCAATCACTGAACTATTGGCTGAACCTGGATACCATGGTCAGACCTGTCTTTTTTTCCTTCCCACCCCCACCTCCTCTATTTTTTTGGATACAGTAGTACTGCTCTCCTTGCCAACGAGAACACTGTCTGCCTTGATCTCACCTTCTACTCCATTGTTCACCTTCCTTTGCAGAGCAGCCCACTCTTGCTGTGTCCAGACACAAAGGAGCATAAAAATGTATGAAACGCTCTGCAGGGTCACACCAACTGTCTATATAGGGTCCAGTCTCCTGTCTGTGTGACAGGAGATGCTATGTAAAAAGGACATGTAAGCTGTGACCACTTCCTGAGGTGCAACAACATATGCTCTTCCAGAATCAGAACAGGAATTCATACCCAAAAGCTAGTTTTAAGTCACTGAGGCCTCAGTTTAATAAACATTTTGCCTCTCTTCTAAAAAAATCACAAGACTATTTAAGGACTAGGAGATACTAAGAATCAAGACTCTTATTGACACTATTTTAATCCCCACAAATGGTCATTTGAGTATCACCACAGACTGCTGAACACCTGGACTATAAAGTCCTAGAAAGCTCTTCAGCAATGCACTGATAACATTTCATATTGAAATGCTCTATGATCTGTAAACCCTTTTTCTTCTCTGCCCAAATCCAGCTTTTGAATGAATCCAGGTGTAACCTTACAATCCCAACTGTTGGCAGAAATCCTAAGAAGTAAACCTAGAATCTTTATATACTATAAATGTATTAAAACATATTGAAGTCCAGTATATTATCTATTATTTTTACCGATTATATGGAATAACATCCATTTTTTTCACTGTGAGGGTGAGAGAATGCTGGAACAGGCTGCACAGAGAGGTTGTGTAGTTTCCTTCTCTGGAGACATTCCTGTGCAGACCTGATGCATTCAAGGCACGTTTGGACGTGGCACTTGGTGCCATGGTCTAGTCTCGAGGTCTGTGGTAATGGGTTGGACCTGATGATCTTTGAGGTCTCTTCCAACCTTGCTTATGCTGTGATACTGTGATACTGGGATTCCTGTGTGACCTATTCTAGGTGCTCCTGCTCTGGCAGGGGGGGTTGGACTCGATGATCTTTTGAAGTCCCTTCCAACCCCTAACATTCTGTGATTAAATAAAATTCCAGGGTGGCAATAGGTTTGACATACATTTAATTAAATCATAACTTAAATAAGAGGTTTTAAACAATTTCTATAACATTAAGATTGCTTAGTAATGCAGTGCCTTGTCTTCTTACACTTAGTAACTCCTTGTGTTGCTACTGTAATTGATAGATGTTAACTTTTCATTTGCATTGACATACATACTTTAACAGCAGGCGGGTAATTTTTAAAGATGTCAACAACTTGCATGATACTGAAGGATAAGTATGCAGAAGCAGTGAACAACAATGGAGAGGTAACACTGCTAATGGCAATCAGGACCTCAACCTAAAAGAAAAGGAAAAAAGGAGAAAAAAAAGAATGTTAAATAAGAAAAAAAAAACAACACAAGTTAACACTGGTTTGTGAGCTTTAGCTCCTTGAAGCGAGCACAAGAAAGTGTGCAAAAAATATTATATATATAAGACAAAATATTAAGAGCCATCCACACTGCATGGAGATACAGAAGCAAGCTTTGAATAAGTTGCTTCCTGTCCAAAATACTGTTTTAAAATCAATTTTCCATTTAATATGGATGATAGGGATTTTGTCTGACTTTAAAAGTGCTTTTCATATGCAGATAGAGGAAGCAATACCCAGTTTAGACAGACACTACAGAAGTATCACCTATTCTTCAGTTTTTATGAAATAATGAGAGTTAATAGCAGATACTGCAAGCTTACAACCTAAAATAACTACGCAAATAAATTTTAGTGCTTTGAGGCAAATTTATTGTCATACAATAGCAGCCAAGTTTTCATTCAAGTATTGTCCCTACAGGATCAAATTCTGACTTCAGTTGTGGTCATGCTTCATTACTGACTTAAACATGGTTGCATGACTGTAATGTAGAACAGATGTTTTAAGGAGTCTAAGCTACACATTTGGGACAGTCAAGGAAAATGCACTCTACTGAACACTCCTAGTCCTCGTTGCTAGTCATGCAATCAGGAATTTGGTTGAAATTGGCTTCAGGTCCAGTGCAGCCTTCACATCTAATTTTCCTCTTTCAGAAACCACAACTCATAAGGAAAGGAGAATGTAAGGAAAAGGACCCCTCTGCTCAGGAGCATGAAAGCAATTCTGGGAGTACCACACGACAGATGTTATTTTCCTACAGTAAGATCCATTCCCAAGGATTCGGAATGAAAAACCCAACTACCCACCCTTAATTATTTTCTAAAATCGGTGGAATTAAGTCTCCAAGCATTTCTACTGGGATTCCTTTCAGGAATATCAGATTTAAATCATGCTTCATATTTCTGTCACGTTTTGCAGCAGTTAACTGAATACAAGCAAATATGAGCAGTACCAAGTATCGCAGACAGGCTTTCCTAGCATTATCCCACTCTAATGACAAAATCCAGGAATTTTACACACTTACCAGACATTTACTTGGATATTCAGCAGCTACATGACTTGCAATAGCACTTGGAAAGCACTAAACACAAAGGCACAACAGAAGAAATATTTACTTACTTCACAATTACAAAAACTATATAACTGAGTTATGGTGATTCCCACTAGTCACAGAACACATCTTGAATTTCCTATAAAGGTAATAGTGTACAGACTTCTTATGACAGTGTTAAGAATCAACTAGTCAAATGGAAATAAAACTAATCTTCATTTAATTTGCATTTAATTAATAGTGCATATTAAATCTACACACACTAAATATGATTATCCTCAAAACTTGACACTTCTACATAAAAACTTAATGGACCCTACTGAACTTCAGGAACTTCAATGCTAAAAAACTTTTTCATGATCTTTTTCCACTTCATGGTAAAGGATTTTTCATACATAGGAGCCATACATAAATACAATGTTCATTGTTTTCTCTCTCAGCTGTTTCAATTTGTGGTAAGCAAGGGCAGCACAGCACCCTCTGTAAATCCACTGCTCCTAGGTACAGTGATAAGAGTTACCAGTTAATTTCAGGCTCTTAAGACAGTTGAGGCTAACAGACTAAAGATGAAATTCCAAGGATTCTACCATGCTGTTGCTAAACTCAACAACTTGTTTTGCAGTCCAAAACATTCAAAAACCTAGGACGTGTTTTACAAAGCACTTTCACTTCTAGTACCTTTGTTTTATTACTCATTTCCATTTTATGGAACTGAGGCCTGAAAATGTATCAGAACATTTCGTAAGAATGAAAGTACTGTAATTCAAATTAGAGCAACATATTGCATAAATATATTAAGTATATTGAAGCACTACTTCATTTGTTAAGCTGGAACTGTCAATTAGTATTAGTGCCAAATAAGTATTTCAGTAGGGAAGGAAAAGTTTTATTTTTAAATTTTAAAAAGATATTTTACACACATATATATACACATATATATGTACAAATCAAATACATTGTTTTCAAAGAGCACCTTCATTCTGCACTACTTACAGCAACTAAGATCCAAAAGAATGTTACTGAAAGATATGGACCTGAGACTAGAACATCCATATTCAAAGCAATTATTCCACCAAATACTGATGAAATTCCAATAATCACCTCAATTACCTAAAACAAAGAAGAGCAACCAAGTTATTAATAGTGCATTTAAACACCAAATTTCCTATTTGCATATAGAAAGGAACTCACTGGAAAGAAGCAAATACATTTATGCTATTAGCTAGCATGAAATCAATGTTTTTCAGATCTAAAATATGGCAGAACTCCAGCTGGCTTAAGTGAAAACAAGATCAGATTCATTATACATATTTATGCTCTCATTTATTAGCTCCAGTGAACAACAGTTCAGTTTACACTATTTGTCATTAAGTCATTAAGTAGTTTCCTTCCTATTATTACATATGGCACTTATCATTTATCCTGCAATATTCTAAAAGGAAATATTTTAAGATATATCCCTCATTTCTGTCTTTATTCTTGCAGCTCTTACCTACACTGATCACTTCCTGGCTTTAAAGGAGCTTAGCACTTAGAAAGATGGAAGAACAAATTGATTTGATGAAAGTAAACAATACACTTCTTACCGAGTATGACTTTAGAATTCGAGTAGGAAAGCTGACATTGCTCAGAATGACACTATTGTCATATGCAGCATTCTAAAGAATAAAAAATCATGATTAAAAAAATAACACAATACATTTCTTTCTAATATCCTACACGACCTGTCACAGATTCTAATGGTGGCACACAGTGTTTAGTCGGTCCACCAGAGATGACAGTGACAAACAACAATGTTCACCACTGTCAGACCACATCAATCATATTAAAAACCAATGAGGTTAACCCAGATAAGCTCTAACACACCAATCCTTAAACAACAAAATGTGGTCATCTTGTTTCCCTTTTCCACATACTTTATTCCTGAGCTTTCAAATTTTATTCATGTGGGTAAGGAGTAACTGAGAACACCACACTACACTTTATCTAGCAAGCAGTACTTCGTCTGAAGCACAGAACGGCACAGCACATTTACTTCAGTGCTACCTAAAAGAAATATTCTTTTGTAAAAAAATGAGGGTGGAATTTTGGAGAGTACTTGAGACTATAGAAAATTTTATCTATAGCCCCAAGCCCTGAAATCAATAGTCATTGTCCAGATATCATCAAGTTGACAAATATTTGCTCCACACAGGCTTGAAAAAATCATTGCTAACATGCATGCAGGTCACAGTATTCTAGTATTTCGTACGTCATTTAGTTTTGTTGTGCAAAACAAAAATAGAACATTTGCCTGTTCCTAAGATATGCAAACAGCAACCCTATGCTGTATAATTGCAACAGGTCATTTCGAAGAGGGCACTCTTAAAAGAGGCTATTACTGTTTATTACAGTATTGTTCAAATCTAGTTTTACCCTGTAGTATAAAGTTATATCCTAGAGTTGCCAGTAACTTGTTAACATATCTAATACAGGGGAAAAATGAACATTTTACACAAAAATGGCAGTTTTAATCCTTGATGGTACCTACTTTCTTTCTTGTACAGCAGTCTTCAGTAGATCTAGCTGAAATGATCACAGTAGTTGCCATGAAGATTTCCAGCAAAATAAGCAGAATCAAGTTGAAATTTATCTGTCAATAAAATCCCAGACATAAACAAGTTACATCTTCCATAATGAAAAAAAAAAGATGGGGTAGGATCTAGCAGGCTATTTTTTGTGACACTTAAGACATATCTATTAATTAGATAATTGTTAATTGTTTGGTTCTCTATGAATGTCAAGGATAATGCTTAGCTGTCCTCATAATAAGCTGAGAATGCCTAACCTATTTCACTTACGGGAATAATATGCCTGAAGATTTTTATCACCGTATTCCAGAGGAGCACTGAATGACAAACGGATAATTGCCGTTATGTTTGTATTTTGCAGGACCTTCCATGTGAAACAAGAATGCTGCAGCAAATCATAGAATATTCATAAGAACAGAAGGAGGACAAACAAAACATGGTGCTTGGATGTAGTGCTTAGGCATATGGTTCAGGGTGAAACTTATAAAGTAGGGATATCGGTTGGTGATCCTGGACATCTTTTCCAACCAGAATGTTCCTGTGATTCTGTGAAAAGCAAGCCTGACTAGCCCAGGAGCTAATGCAAGCCACTGTGAGCAGAAGGAAGGCCCCAGGCTCCCAACCCCTGTGCTGCAATCCAAATGGTGATATACAATGTCCAATGCTAAATGAAAAGACGCTCCAAAGAATTTGGCCAAGAATCCTAGCTCTGTGCTCTACCCAGTACTAGCAGAGCACTGACAAACAGTCTAACAGACTACGCTATTCGGCAAAACCATGGATGCTGCCATTCCTGCTGAGAAGTGAATGGAATACTATTTCTTTTTGGTTACTTATTATCTCATGAAAAAAGGTAGATACCTACTCTGCATGGGCTGAATCATTTTCTAGGGACACGCAGATTAGGCGGAGTGGATCTCTCTCTCATCTTCATAAGCACCATATTTTACCACTGGCAGCCCAAGAAAACATTTTATGCTTAGGTTAGGCCATCGGCAAAGCACCCAAAATTTAGGCAGAACTGACTCCAGTCAGAACATACACAATTACTGCAAACATAAATTCAGTAACTTAGAACATAATTACATTGTTTCTTCTCTTCAGACCTGTTTTCTAGATGATCAAATCCCAGCTTTTCTCTGACATGTATCTTGCAGCACATGTTTTGAAAAAGACGGTAAGCAGCAGAATTGAGAGACTTTTCTGAGCACTGAAATTCATCCTTCTCAGAAAATCGTAACTTGAACTGTGTGCCTTGCAGTACAAAATGGACTGTACAGTTGTACTAGAGCCACAAACAGCAATAAATGTTGTAGTGGTAAGCTTCTAGAGAAAGTGCTAACACTATGAATAAATACATTATTGTCAAAAGAAGAGGTGTCAAACACATGCTGAGCAGAAGAATTTAACCTAGCCTGTAAATTCCCACAATTTGGACATGTTTTGACATAGGGCTGGTACTGACATGGGCTGGCAAGGACACGCTATACAGTGCAGTGTATATATAAGTCCAGAAGCCCTGCAATTACATTGATGGACAAGCTCATTGTGTGACGTATAAGAAGTAAATACTAGAAATGCAAAAAGTAATAGTAAATAAATTATATTTTTTGCTTTAACCTTTTATTTTCCAGTATTTTCCCAGTATGATATATCTAGAATATTTGATAGAGCTTTCCACTCATAAAATTAGTTCAATAACTCTATGCCAAAGAAAAAAAATCTCATCTCCAGTTTTGGGAGCAGGTAGCTTTGCTGTTTTGATTTTTTAAACTGAAACACAGGTAAAGCTAGAAGTAAGTACCTTTTAATGCCATCTGTAACAATTCAGTATTAGATTTATAAGCACCAAAGAAAATTATCTCTACAGTTACTGCTGCACATAAAATCTATCACCAGATGTAGGGAACCAGGCAATCTGTGTCCCTAATCATCTTCTATGATTAAGCAACACACAAGTGCAACTGTGTAGAAAGCAGATTAGCACAACCTTAATTCAATTTATTCTAGAACCTGCACCAAGTACTAAAAATGCAGTTCACTGAAGCTGTATGAAAGGGTTGAATTAATTTAAAAAATAAAGTTAAAAACAGATGCTTAAATGCGTGTTTTCAACATTACTTAAGATATCTTACAGACACCTGCACAGGTCTGACAAATAATGACAGAGGACCTAAAGAATACTGATGCCCTCTTCGACCAGTGGCTGGAGGACGATAGGACAAGCCAGCACATACCTGGTGGAGACACATGCTTATGATTTAGGTAACCAAATCAAGCACCTATATTCCAGTATGTATGTGCATCCACATTGACTATGCTTTTACAAATCTCAGTGGAGACCTACTCTATAAAGACAAGAAAAGCAACCCCAAAAGCAACTAGGCAAACCAGTTGCTAGAGGTGTGGTTCGATTATACTTGCGCTATTACTGCCACTTGAATTACTCAAGTATACTGAACATGCCTGCATGAATGGGATATATGACGCAGGACTGGGACTCTCATCCATGCAGAGCAAAAGCAGCAGTCAGAGTATCTCACAGTACTTTTAAAATAAGAGGTGTCTAAGTTCTGGCCTCATCTGCATTAGCCAGCATGGATGAGGTTCCACTCATTTTTGTTTATCAGACTTCTCACTCAGAGCTGGGAAGAAACAGGGTGCCAGAAACAGCAGTTTGCACCCTGTAAGCACTGCATCCTTCACATTGATGGCACGCTAACTACAGAACTATACCCTACTGGAGTGGTGTCACAGCATCACAGTCTAGGACATGGTTTGTATTTTATATTCCAGTTATCTATGTAATTTAGTCCTTTCTAAGGGAGATTGGGGAGTTGGGGGGGAAGGGAAAATGGGGATGTTAAATATTGTCTTAATTGAATAAACTTATCCTTTTTATGACTCTTACTGCTTTTAAACTATTGGCAGTGATTTCACGTCAGAACTAGCATTATCCTCTTGTGCAGTTTCCCATGGGGAGGGAACATAAATGTGACAATGAATTAACAGTTAAAGAGATGGTATTTCCTTTGTACCATTTGAGTAATGCAAAGCAGCTGGCAATGAGCTACCAGTGATACTGTCTCACTGAAAAGAGTATCTTTCAAAGGGGAGGGCAAGTCAGCACCATGATAAATCTTAAGACAGAAAGGTTCAAAGAAGCTTCAGAGACAGCTCTGCACAGTTATCCTGACTTATGTTTATTCAGTGAGCTACAACATAGAATGAGCATGCAACGGGCAAGTGAAAAGAATTAAAAACCATATAACCAAGATGTCCTGTGGATATTATTGTAGATAACTAGCAAAAAGTGACTCTGTCTTGTTATAAATTTAGCATTTGTCACTTACATTTCTCTAGTCTAATATAATCTCTTTTTTCAAATGGTTTGATCTGCCTTGAAAAGCTGTTAATATTTAAAATAGAAAACATAACATTTTATGTAAAATAAGAACTCCACACTTCAAAAGTACATAACTAAATTTAAACTCTTAGACACAGGGCCAGCTCAAAGCTTCTCGAGAGCATAATTAAGATTGATTTTGTCACAATGAGGTTTATAACAAGACAAATATTTATTATGGTGACAAGACAAGTCTCTTGGGCCCACCTTTCCTTGGCATACCCTAGCTTTCCACTGGCCTGAGAGTGCTGGGAAAGGGAATGCAAAGGGCCTGACAGTCTCTAGTCTCTCTTTGTTGTTTCCTCTAAGAATACTTGGATTCGTTTCTAGTATTTGAACTCTCTGTCAAGAAAGGAATGGAAAAGGAAAAAGGTAGTACCACCAGTACCAACAGCGTAAGACACCGCAGCAGCTAATGCACGAGAGATCTGCTACACTAGCAGTAAAATAGCAAAGGCTCTGAAAAGAACTAACTGGTGTAAATGAATCTGAGATACACACAGAAGCCAATGGCGAATGACATTATCCCCTCGAACACAGGGCAAAACCACCCACATCTAAAAGCCAGTAGTGATGAATTCAATAGATCTGACTGTCCAGAGTGCTAAATCTCCACAGCTCTGACTGCAGTAAAGAGTCCTTCACAGAAATGTTAAACTAGGCTTAGTTACCTAATTTTAAAAGTTGATTTGTAAATATTGGCCTAAGCTACTGGACTTCTTAAAGGGAAGTAAATGCAGTTCACTTAGAAGCTCCGCATTACTGAAATCTGGAGCTAAGCAGATGTTATTAAAATAGCATGAATAACTCCAAAGCAAGCTCCATCTACCTGTTTTTCCACTAGAAATGTCATTTGTTAATAACACAAATTCAGATCAGCTGTATTATGGACAGAGGAATCAAGTGCAACTTCAGCAAGTTTGCAGATGACACCAAGCTGTGTGGCACAGTTGACCTGCTAGAGGGCAGGGATGCCATCCAGAGGGACCTGGACAGGCTGCAGAGATGGGCCCAAGCCAACCTCATGAAATTCAACAAGGCGAAGTGTAAGGTCTTGCACCTGGGTAGGCACAATCCCAAGCATAATACAGGCTGGGTGGTGAGTGGCTGGAGAGCAGCCCTGAGGAAAAGGACCTGGGGGTCTGGGTTGATGAAAAGCTCAACATCAGCCTGCAGTGTGCACATGCAGCCCAGACAGAGAAGCGTGGCCAGCAGGGAGAGGGAGGGGATTCTCCCTCTTTACTCTGCTCTCCTCAGACCCCACCTGGAGTCCTGTGTGCAGTTCTGGACCCCCCAGCACAGGAAGGACATTGAACAGTTGGAGCAGGTCTAGAGGAAGGTGACAAAGATGATCAGAGGGCTGGAGCAGCTCTGCTATAAGGACAGGCTACAAGAGTTGGGACTCTTCAGCCTGGAGAAGGCAAGGCTTCGAGGAGACCTTATAGTAGCCTTCCAGTATCTGAAGGGGGCCTACAGGAAGGCTGTGGAGGGACTATTGACAAGGTCTTGCAATGATAGGACAAGGAGCAATGGGTTTAAACTGGAAGAGGGGAGATTTAAACTGGGTATTAGGAGGAAGTTCTTTCCAGTGAGGGTGGTGAGACACTGGAACAGTTTGCCCAGGGAGGTTGTGGATGCTCTCTCCCTGGAGATGTTCAAGGCCAGGTTGGACAAGGCCTGCAGTGACCTGTACTAGTGGGAGGTGTAGGGGCAGGGGGTAGAGGCAGGGGCTTGGAACTAAATGATCTTTGAGATCCCTTTCAACCTTACCATTCTATGATTCTATGATATTATTATACGGAGCCATTGCTACTGATGAGCTCTTAGTATCACAATATCTGATGTGATAGTGGGAGAAGAACTGAACATGAGAGCAGCCATCAATCTTGATACAAAATGTATGATGTAGCTGTATTCTAATCTATTCTGTGATAGCCTATCATTAATAGTCATCAATGGTAATACCTATTGCTATGTCATTTACTTACATGTCTAATACTCTTATGTAATATAGAGGTCTCATTCTACCATAATTAAAAAAAAGCAAATGAAAAAAACAAAACAAAACAGACACACAAAAAAATCAGCAACAAAAAAAACAAACTACCTTGTATTTCTGTTTGTCTCAAACTATCAAAGGTAGATGTTAAAAAAGGTTATGACTCAAATTCAGGGAGCAACTGCTGCATTCACTTTGTTGATGATATACAAGAAGAACATTCAACTGAAGTTGAACAAGAAGCAAAATTATCCATTAAAAAAGATCCAGGAAGGGATGTACTTAATCTGATGATGAAATGTCCTAAATGTTGCACTATTTGGGACACCGTTTCAGTGCAAATAAACCCTACAAACTGTCTAATCTACAGACAAGCTAATTAATTTTCAATTTTCTCCTGACTTTGCTCTTTCAAAAAAGTAAAACCCAAAACCAACAAAACTTGCATCAGTCAAAAGAAAAGTCAAGTCAGTTGACTGAACTGGATCACATTTGAATATCTAATTCATGGTTTTGAACTCTGAATACTAGAAGACAGGAAAGTTGTTTCCATATTCATCTCCTCTAAATTAGCAGTACCATAAGTCTTTCAGCCATATGTTTTCAGCTCCTATGCCAATCTTCCAGTCTTGTATTACTCAGAAAAGTTACTGTTAGATGATCTCACATCAAAGACCCTCAAAGCAGGAATGCAGAGGTATCAACAACAATGTAATTACTTATGATCTCCACTCAACTCACCTTTTTATTATTTTTTTAAAACAAGGGTAAGTGCAGCATAAGTTAGTAACTGTTTTAGGAACTTACATTTATAGCTGATGGATTGAGGACAAGTTTGCATCCAAACCAAACTAAACACGTTGTTGTAACAGCAAACGTAGAAACAAACAGAATCTGAAAATTTGGTATCTGAAAAACAATTTGGAAATGGATTTCTCTCTCATTTTAATCACATGAAAAAAAAAGGTAGTAATTATCAATAAAATGTTATACTTACCACATTAATTTTATTCCTGGCTATAGCAAAGCTCACAACTGCTGAAGGAATACACTGGGGAAATTAAAAGAGAAGACTAGTGGGATATTCTGCACAAATAATTTTATATATATTTCTATACATGTATTTTATTTGGTCTGAATTAATATTTAACTTAGACAAGCAGAAGATCAGAAGCTCT
Source organism: Ramphastos sulfuratus (assembly GCA_013399055.1). Taxonomy (NCBI): domain Eukaryota; kingdom Metazoa; phylum Chordata; class Aves; order Piciformes; family Ramphastidae; genus Ramphastos; species Ramphastos sulfuratus. The sequence continues at coordinate 139,993 of WBNM01012631.1, read as the reverse complement.
GAGGAAAGCTTGTTACTCTTGTCTGAGCTCATAAATTGCAACTGGTATCTGAGGATTACAAGAGGCTTAAATATGTCTCCCACATCTTGTAGTTTTGAGTAGCTACTCAGCACAATGTGATGAGTAGAGGAAAGACAGTAAGTCTTTTCATGAGGCATTTCATGCCTTTGTTAGTTTGAATTAACTCTAGAAGCCTGAGATCCTTGAGTAGAGAAAGAAAAGCAGTGCTACTCCCGAACTGGGCCACCACATTCCTTTAAACAGACAAAGTCATGTTTAAGCTTTGTAAGCTACAATTTGGCTAGTCCCAACGTAGTTCTGAAGGACTTTGTAAAACCTCCTCTGCTGAGTCAAATTACCCTTTAAGAATTGTGCCGGGGATCTGCACTATGTTCACTTGGAACTGTTTTTCTATACTTCAGAGCAGGGCTAAATGGAAATATTATGCATAAACAAAAAGCTTCACAAAGTAACTTCTCTACCCCTTAGCTGTTCCCCAGTAAAATAGATATGGTACCACTACAGATCTAACTCTAACACAAACGTATAATGTTACAACATTCTAATAAACTACCTAAAAAATACACTCAAATTAAATTAGTAAAAATGTTTATGTGTTAAATAATGAATTACATAACAAACACTGCATTTCTTTACTAATTATCTTTTCACACATGTGAACTCTGATGGCTTAACAATGGAGCTATTATAACATTTAAAATTCTTGGCAGCACTTTCTTAACATTTAAATGACCTGTATTTAACATAATTAACGCATCCTTTTATGTCCCGATACCCTAAAAGATTACTTGACTATGTTTAGGCAACTGAACCCTACTACTACACAAGATGATTAAAAAACCTTGAGAGCTATTCAGCTCATGCTAAACTAAACACCTGGTGGTCAGGTGGCTTTATAACTGTCTAGGCTCTTCCAACTATACCAACTCTGGTATTTATAGTAGGAGCTGCAACACCTTGCTCACACAGACACTCAAATGGGTTAGACTTGATGATCTTTGAGGTCTCTTCCAACCTTGCTTATACTGTGATACTGTGATACTGCAATGGACACCTCTTCAACTGCAGCAAGCCTTTCAAATCCAATGTGGTAACGTTTTGCATCTACCTGATCTTTGGAAATTCTCAACAAATATAAAGTTCAAGAAGACAAGACTTGGGGCACAAAAAGAAACATCTCGGTAACTAACGCAAATGTTGCAGACAATAACACATCAGTGAAGATACTAACTTCAAAAGCTGCTTCAGCTTTATTCTAACCACTACAGCAGAAACCAAAACAACGACTCATTCACAGAGCAACTCGTGGGACTTGTTTAAAGCAAAGCATTAGTCTTGCACCTAATTTAAATCTGAAAGTCAGGTTGTGACAATAACAGTGACAGAACAGAACCCTTGCATGAACAAAGCAAGAACATCAGACACTTTTTACACACATATATTTAAAGCATAGGTTTACAACAGACAATATAGTAGAAAAATAAAAGAGACACTAAAATACAGTCAAAAATACTGGACTTTGGGAAATGTCAGATATCTTTAATGTACAAAATAGTATTTCTGAGAACTTTAGTCTGCTTTGGTACTCAGATATGGCAAAATAAACCGAAAAAGTAATACTGCCAAGTACAATCTGAAAGACATTTTAATACTATTTAGTCAACAAATTACCCAAATACATAACAACGCAAATTTTTGTAAAATCAAGCACAGAAAAACTATTCATGCAGATAACTACTGCATGCAAGCAGTGAACGAAAATGGTAGCACAAACCAGTTGTCTTTATGACAACTGTTGTTCCCTTAACATGAATGTACATGGGATGAAAACCCATTTAATGAACTGTTAAACAGAATTAAATTTTGCATAGACAAAATTATTAGTAAAAAGACAAACAGAAGACAATAAACCCACAAAAATTTACTATTGATTTTGCTGTCAATCTTCCACATCAAATAATTAAGAATGCTTACTGAACCTGCTGCACAACGTAAATAATCCATTTCAGATGGAAAAATATTTCCCAGATATAGTGAAAATCCAGAAGTAATAAGGAGGCAAGTCTGCAAAGCAACAAGTAAAATAAATTTATATGAATAGAATTATTTTTTAAAAAGCAACTAGTCAGAGAGAAACCAGTAATTTCTTGCAAATTAATCTACCGATGAACATTTTAAATGTGGTCTTTGGGTCATTTTAAAATGTGGTCTTTTGAAGAAAAATGTAAAAACGTGCTGAGATGCTGAGCTCTGAAGCTGTTTCACTCATTTCCAAACCTTAATATTCAATGATATATTTATGTTTGAATCAAGCATTGTGCTTTGATTTGGCAAAATATTTAATAAAATGTTCAAAAGATAATTACAGTGATCAGTGGCAAAAATGTTTGAGAAACCTCAACTAAGCCTCTATTTTGCATTCTTTGCTTGGCTCCACCAACATTCATTATGCATATGGAAAGAAGGGCAATCACCAACTACAACACAGTAACAAAAGTAGTGTTAAGATAAATTGATGAAGATTTTTCCACCTACACTCCTGCCTCACTTCAAACCTTCTTCCTGCTTTGGTCTAGTGGTACATACATAAATGTTCAACTCCTCCTATTCCTTTTCTAACTGTTTGTTTTTTTCATCATTATCTGAGCCAAACTCTCAGCAATAAATTATTAGCATATCTACTAAAATGTTTTCTTTTTGCTTGCCATCCCTCTAAGTAGGCATTTCTTAGAAGGAGTTAGGGAGAATGAGAGACAGAATGACTCTTTTATTTTATTTGGGCTTTTTCTAATGTTACACAATTATGGGGGTCTTTAAAAAGCCCTTGTCAAAAAATAACAGAAAATAAGGATAGCATACATGTGTTTATAAGCACAGATACAGCGAATTCTGGCAAACTTGAAGAACAGTACACATAGAACACGACTTGAAACTGTGCTTGAAGCACACTGAATCACTCCCACAAAAGAATAGCTCATCCTAACAGCCACTTTGACGTCACTCTGTCACAGTTTGCTACTGCTCCCTGAAGCAGATGGCTCTCTTCACTGTAACTTCTATTGCTCAGCATACAGACTTTCCTTTCTGGACAGTTTTTCAGAAGATTTGAGAGATCTTAACCACTTAATACTTGGGAGAAAAATCTGAATGGAATACATTGGATTAGCTACTTAATAAAATTCCATTTTCATTTATCCATAAAATTTGTGCTTAATACGGCTTCACCAAATGATCACTAAACTTTAGTAGGTCAAATCACTCACAACAACTCAGAAAAAGATCTAAAGACAATTGCCCTTTTAGATAATTAAGTTTGATAAAATTTAATGCAAAGAGAGACAGTTCTTCTGGTGCACCATTTTTATACTACAGCACACTTGAAAAGAAATCCAAGTCCTTCAGATTGCCAAAAATGAAAAAAATGTTCAGCTGTTTCCATGAAAATAAGGCAGTACTTCTATTCACTGTGAAAAGCAGTAAGTATTTTTAGCTCTTAATAAAAAATAGTCCTCAAAGCACACAAGCTGACAAAAAAATCAAATTCTAATTGCTTTAATAAATTTTAATTGGCTCAGAACACAAAGAAGTATATGATGTAAATGCAGTATGTGCTATGACTCTAGTAGTGACACAAAAATTCAAATCACTGTGACATTCATGTAAGAAACACAACTACATACCTCACTATGTAAGGATTTTATCAAATCACTATATGACTATTGAACCCTAAACGATAAATGTGGCAATTAAGTACCATGTTAAGTATGTTAAAGTAATGCATAATACATATACATATAAAATGAATGTTAAAAGAACATGTGTGATCAGGATACTTCACGTCCTTTACCAAAAGGCACTGCTTATACATACATATGGGTATTTACCTCTACCACTTAGTCTCTGTTTATGCTACATCATTAATATTCAAGATAAAAATCAGCCTTCATATAGCATCTTTGATTACTGAGTACAGAATTACCCAAAGAATACCATTAGTCAATTAAGGGTTACATCCTAAAATTTCTAAATATGGTCTTTTCTGTACAAATGTTTATATTCAGTATTTGAATTCTGAGTCCTTAAATTATGTGAAACAGAACAGATCACTGGGCACTAAGACCTCACCTACATTGTTTAATTTTACACCGTTTACTTCATCAATTACTTCAAAAGTACTTACTCCCATCAGCAAAGAAAAGATCCATGTTCTGTAACTAAAGCAAGGATGTAGCCTCTTTGATAGCTGAAGGTCACTGGATTTAGTATCTGGCATATAATTTCCATTCTCTTGTTTTCCCCGTTCCAAAGTTGGCATCCTATCATAGCTGAATTCTTCTCTGTAACCGTCTTCCCTGGTCATAACACTTCACAAATGCAATTAAATAATAACAAAGAAATTGTAAATTATGAAGAAACACCAAAGATATAACTTAGTTCCTTAACATGCTCAGATCAGTATGCAAGCAGGATTTTGTCTATTTAAGATAAAATAAATAAAAACAGTATTTAGTCATGAACAGTAAATACATTTCAAAATGTGCAAGCATTTTAAGAACTTACTGGTATACCATACGTAAATGACATCCTCTAGCCACAGTTCATAATAAATATATAAATACCAACAAAATGGAAGTGTTTCTATCTATGATACTTCAATAGTCTTTTATTTCCAGATCTAAGAATCATTTTGAAAGTTCTGAGTTTTATAGTAAGTCTACAAGCAAAACTCTGCTGTTTTGGGTTTTTTCGCTGTGCCCTTTTTTTTTTTTAAGTCTGACATATTTAAACATTTTTAGATATTAAGTTCCATTTGATTTAGCACTTCTTATCAAGTATCTAAAATGACAGACTTCACTACAAGTCCAATGAACTCACAAATTCACAATAACTCAGCCATAGCAAACTGTTTCTAATTTACCCAGTATCGACCATTTCTCTTGTTCACTTAGCCCTTTTTTGTTCATCTCACTGCTTGCCAATCTGTTCAAATACCTTGAGGAGTATCTTATATTAGAATTAAGTTACTGCAGATTTTTCAACAATTAAAAACATTCATGCTTACCTTCAACTGAAAAGTTAACTGTCAGTTTAAAACAGTCTTGTGAACACAGCTGCCTGTACACTTTGTGATATTCTCACCGTTCAGTGAGTCATGCCGTCTTTGAAAAGTTCTCCCTTACACTTTGGCTTTCAACAACATCTATTCAGATACGGAACAAAAGCACAGCAAAAACTTCAGTTAAGCCAAGGGAACAGGAAAATGCCTCCTGAATTTTAATTAACAGAACACACTAGAAAATGACTGTACTACATTCTCATACGGCTGCTTCCAAATCAGACCAACAAATTTTAAAAGTTTCCAGCTTCTTTTTCATTTGAGTACTACTCCTTACTTGGCATCTTAAATCCTCCCTCACACTGTATCAGCTTTAGTTATCATAATAGCCAATGATAAAGTGTTCAACAATCCAGTTCTTGTTTCAAAAAAGCAAAAGCTACTTACAATGCAGTATTCTCCTAGAAAAAAAATACAGATAAAAATTCAAATACCCCAACAAATTGTGAGGTTAGAAAGTTGGGAGGTTAGAAATCTATCAAGAAAATTGTCTTCACTGTAGAACTCTCCATTACCGTTTCCTACAAATTCTAGCTTTCTAGAGTGTTCAGACAAACTGTACACTTCGATCTCACTGACATTCCTACTTACAGAACACCATGATGACTAAACACATTTTAAATCTAGCAGGCAGCAGTGACATGCAACGGGCAGCACACATTGGATCCAGTCCTGCTTATTAAGCAGTGAAGAAAAAAAAAAAAAAAAAGAATGCTTTTATCTTGAAGATGTTGGCACCTTGACAGCTACAGCAATGACAGGGTCTTTTGTCTAAACTTTAAATACTCTTGTAACCAAAACACAATTAAATCTTCAGTACTTTGAAGGGCATCACCTTTGAAGTATGCTAGAAAAAAATTTAGAACAGCATTACTTTTTGGTTTGTAGAGACCGTAGATTCTGCTCTTCTCATAATGCTGGCCAATACTGAAAAAATATTAGAATGTTACAGTTGTTTTAATAGATTGAAACATGGAAATTAATACACCATAACCAGCAGTAGACATATCTGTAAACTGCACAAGAAAGGAAGAAAAAAAGGGACTGTGTAGCCAAGCAAAACGGTCTTAAGTAATTAAGGCCTTCTGTTCCTCTGTTCCCAGAAGAAATGCTATGCAAATACACCCATTATGTTTCAAAGACTAAGATTTAATGGAAAATAGGTAACACTTTACATCTTTTTCAGTGAATGCTAGGTACCAGTTTGCTCTAATACAAGTTACCATAGATATAAAACAGAATATTTTATCCCTTTTCTCCAATTTATGGAGATCAGCTTAATATTTACATAAAGCTGATGACATTTACTTATCTTTTATTAGTAAGAAGAATTTATGAAGTCCTACAGCACTGAACAAAGCAAGGTTCAAACTCTAGAAATTTTTATTCACAACTTCAAGTGCTTCAGTGGGTACTGCACCTGAAAGCTCTCCCATTCAAGTGTGGCACTACAGTGTTTTCTCCAGTTATGCTGAAATTCCTCCTGCCACTCCTGTGGTGCACTCTCAGTATTTGACTTTTTCCTTTTTGTACAGTGGTTCAACACAGTTCCTGTATCCTCTGTATTTGGCATTCACATCAAGAACACCCAGAAAATTCACAGCTCAACTTTCAAGGGCCCTTATTTTATGCTCCCTTCATTTCACACTCCTGATTCCATAAAAAGCCTTGAGTTGTTTTTTGTGTATACCACAAGGCAAGATCAGATAGCCAGACTCAAATTCACAGGCCAAAACCTTCTGATGCTAGCTGAAGTAGAAAGAGATTCCTCCCAATTCTAAAGAGTGTACTGGAAATCCATACAAAGACTGCAGGAAACATAATAATGTCAAGAGAACATTAAAGACTTCCATATTCACAAATTAAGTGGTTTTACTCTAACCTTAGCCAAAAGATATCACGGGGTGACAAATCACATCAAATCATGAGAGGCTATGAAGAACCACTGAAATGACCACCAAACAAGTTCAGACTGCCTGAAGCAGCTGTAGCAGATACTAGTTAATTTGCCATGGCAGTGCCATGCAAGCATCACCTCCCAGTAACCAGAAAGATGAAAAACAGATTCACAATTATAACTGATCTGCCAAGTGATATGTGATGGTTTGGGAGTTACCTGCCCTCTCCCAATGAAATCACCCAGACTAGACTCACCCAGCTGGAAGTTAAGGAAAGAAGCTATATTTACAGCTTAGCACAATTTACAAGCATATATATAAACAATATACACAAATATTTACAGAAATATACAAGTTAAAAGTAATACAGAAACACAAAATCCCTCCCAAAACAATGAGATTGCCAGGAGGCTCCCAACCCAAACATCCTTCCCCCTTCCCTCCTTTTCCCTCCCTTCAGAAATAACCAGATCAATTCCTGTATATCTCACGTGATAAATCTGGAGATGTCAAAAACCAAGAAGAAGGTTAGAGGAAATAAAGGGTTCAGGTCAGATTAGAATTTAGGCAGATGCAACCACAGACCGCCAGAGAGAAACAAGCAGAACTGAGAACTGACTGAGCAGTGTGTGAGAAGTGTCTTACCTGTATTTTGGCTAGTTGCATCTCTCAGCAGAAGAGTGAGTGATAGAGGTTACTGTTTGTGCTGGTTTGAGGCTAATTGGAATATTTTAATTAAAAAAATTAGATTATAGACTGTGAAAATAAAACAATGGTGATGTCCACTCATAGGCTTGCCGAGATGTATAGAAACAAGGACACAAACACCGGTAACACAGTGATTCTCTCTCTGGGAGCTGGTGTGACTTCTGGCCTTCTGCTGTGTAATCCAACTAATCACTCTGCTTCTAAATCCCCTTGCCAATCCTCGAAACTCACCTTGCACGTAAGGCAGACCCTAGGATAAGGTAGAAGGGTAGAAAGAAGGTGGAAGGGTGGAAAGAAGGTGGAAGGGTGGTTGGAAGCCCCTCCTGGGGACTCTGATTTCTGGGAGGGGTATTGTGTTTCTATATTAACTTTAATTTGTATATTTCTGTAAATATTTATGTATATTGTATACATATATATATATATATATGCTTGTAAATTGTGCTAAGCTGTAAATATGGCTTCATTCTTAACTTCCAGTTGGCTGAGTCTAGTCTGGGTGATTTTAATAGAGTGGGGGGCAGGTAACTCCCAAACCAGCACACTGCTCTTTTCTTCTTTCTTCTCACAGCTAAGGATTTAATTTCTCTCAGTAAAATATTTCAATTAGCCTCAAACCAGCACAGGATGATATGATAAAAAGGTGCATAAACTTGTATAGGCCTACTTCTGTGTCAGTAATTAATTTTAAAAAGTGCCTTTTTTCCTGGATCAGTTACCCTAGCACTGAACCCAGGCTTATGCTTTAGATGTTTCCAAATCTAAATGCAAAAAAAGCATCTGAAGCTCTGGCAGAAGTTTTGTTTACCACGCTTATCAATCCTTCCTCAGGATTTTATTACCTACACTATTTTGGCCATTATTTGTATTCCTTGTTCAGTATTTTAATCTCTCTTAAAATCAGCTCTTTGAAGCATTTTATTTACCTGTAACTGACTCCTCAAACCTCATTTCTCAATTCATGTTTTGAGGCAAGAGCAAAATGTAGGCCAAATAGCTTCAACGGTGTGTCATGCTCCCCTACTATAATACAGCCTTTTTTTGGATTTAGTCTTTCATATGAAGAGTCATCTAAAGAGTTTAAACACCTTTGGTCATTGTATGCTATTAAAATAAAGAGTATTTCTAATTTTATGAATAAACAAATCATGTCAGGATTTCAAAGGACATCCAGATTGTATACTGGTCTTTTCTGTCTAGGCCATCTTCTGCAGCAAGATTCCCTAGAAGCACAGCCTGGAAGGCTATTATAAATTACATGATCTTCATACAGGAATTTATGCATGTGGAACCATTTCCCTCTTCCAGAAAAATAATTTCTTCATCTGTCACATTTTTTCCTGCCAACATTTCTTTGCTAGCACTCCACAAGAATCTTACAGGGGAAAAATGGTAAGATCTTTTAAATCAATGTATGTAAAATTGGAGGCAGTCACTCCCTCAGCATTTTTTCTAAAATGATCACTGACTACAGACAACTCTCATACATTTCTTCTCCCAACCACCTCTAGTGACAGCAGGTCCACCACCAGGGCTGCGGAGCTGACCACGCCTCAGTCCACAGACATCGTCCCTCGGAGGGGCATCTCCTCGCAGAGCGTCAGTGAGGGGCGGGGCAGCGAGAAAGCGGCTCCTCCGGGGGCAGGGAGGTCCGCAGCTGGCAGGCGTCGCGCCTGAGAAAAACCGAAAAGTCGCTGAGGCGGAGTGAAACAGCGAGCAGCCGCCGATCGACGCCACGCCAGGGCTCGTCTGCCTCAGCGCAGTACAAGCGACACCGTACACCCGTTCGCTCGCCATCCGCCCCACAACCCGCGCACTGGCGACGGGAACAAAAGAGCAACTCCCCTCCCTGTGGCACGCGGCGCGGGCACTTTCACGTGACCAGAAGCGAGCCGCGGAATTGGCCAGCAGCGGCGTAGAGGCTTGAAGCGCGGCTATAGGAGAGGGCCCCAAGGGCGCCTCTAGTAGTTTGCTGAGGCTCGGCGGTGTTGCTCCTGTGCCATGCTCGGGCTCTTCTCTAGGGTGCTCTCCTATTTCTGGAGACGTGCAGATGACAAAGAGGAGGAGAGATGGGCAGACTCAGGTAGATTCTCGGGCTCGTTGTGGGTTTGCGGTGCCAGACGCAGGGCTTGTGTGTAGCTTCAGAGCCCTGAGGGCGTTGGTGGTTTCGTTTCCCACGTGAGTGGGGCTGAGTGAAGACCTATTTCCTTAAGAAAGGAAATCATGAAAAGAATACGGCTTTTTTTACTACAAAGCATGTGGGACTGTATCTAGCAGTACTATTTTTGCTGTGCTTTGTGAGTAGGACAGATTACTGTTGCTGCCTAAAGTATGGGGCGAGATGGAAGAGGAGAATTGTGGCGGCTTGTGAATGCTTTGGGTCTTCTCCTGTACTACGGTGTTTAAAATAAATCTTCATCTGTCTTAGGTTCTGGAATGAAGGTAATAGTGTAGCTTTGATATTTAGAAATTTTAACTAGCATACTTTAAGCCTGGAGTTGCAGTGCTGTGCTGTTGAATAAAGTTGGTGTGCTGTGTAAGTGGAGTCTGCTTCTAATCCGAAAGACTCGAAATGCCGAGTTTTGCAGAGAAACACCACCACATCTCTGTGAACCTGAAGAATTAATTTGTATAGTTTCTTTACCTTTCCTGCGTTCTCAGCGTGAGAATCTGAACCATGTTGGTTTCTCCATGAAATCAATGCTGAGAATTTTCTTTTGCTATGAAAAATCTGAAAAGTAGTTATTGAACCAGAGTTTTTCTGGAGAAGCTGCTTGCAGGTATAATAATTTCTTTGAGTATATATAAAGAAATTATTCTTTATAAATACATTAACAATGACAGGAGGGCTAAGGAGAATCTTTTTTGTGGGATGAGGGGAGAAATGTAATGACAAAGATTGAGGAAAAAGCTGAGGTACTTCATGTGTGCTTTACCTCAGTCTTTAATAGTAAGATTGTTTGCTGTGTATACACTGCTTTGAGCTGGAAGACAGGGAGGAGAATGAAGCCACTATAAACCCAGGGGAAATGATTAGTGACCTTCTACACCATTTAGAGACACCCGAGTCTGTGCAGTCATCCCAGGGTACTGAGGAAGATGGTAGAAGTATTCACCAAGCCACCTTCCATTATTTCTCGGCAGTCTTGGCTAACCAAGGAGATCCTGGTAGACTGTAGAACTGCAGGCTTCTCTCCATCTGACCTTAGTGCCAGGGAAAGTTAGGGAGCAGGTTATATCTTGGCTGTCCTGTAGTACCTGCAGGACAACCAGGTGATCAGGCTGGGTCAGCATGGGTTTATGGAAGGCAGGTCCTGCTTGACCAGTTGGATCTTCTATGACAAGGCAAACCTGCTTAGTGGATCAGGGGAAGACTATTCATGGACTTTATCTTTTGACACTGTCACACACAGCACCTTCCTGGGGAAAATGGTTGCTCATGGTTTGAATAGAGGTACTCTTCGCTGGCTAAAAAAAGCTGAATGGATGGCTGGGCCCAAAGCATGGTTTGTGAATGGAGTGAAAACCACTTGGTAACTGGTCACAAGTGGTGAACCCTGGGGCTCAGTATTGGGGCCTGTTCTCTATCTTTATTGATGATCTGAATGAGACAATTTAATGCACCCTAATTTTGCAGTTTTCACCCAGCTGGGAGAGAGTACTGATCCACTTGAAGTTAGGAAGGCTCTACAGGGGATTTTGGACAGGCTGGATTGATGTTCTGAGGCTAGTTGTATCACAGTATCACCGTATAAGCAAGGTTGTATCACAATGAGGCCGAGTGTTGGGTCCTGCACTTGAGTCACAACAGTATGCATACTGCGTGCTTGGGGAGAAGTGACTGGAAAGCAGTCCAGTAGAAAAAAATCTGAGAGTATTGGTCAGCAGCCAGCTGAATGTGAGCCAGCAGTGTGGCCACGTGGCCAACAACATCCTGTCTTGTATGGGAAGCCATGTGGCAGTAGGACTAGGGAAGTGATTGTTCCTCTGTACTTGACACTGGTGAGGCTGCACCTTGAGTACTGTGTTCAGTTTTTGGCTCCGCACTAGAAGAAAGACATTGAGGTGCTGGAGTGTGTTCAAAGAACATCTTAAATGTTTAAGTACTTAGTTGGCAGCTATTGGTATCTTAGTGGAATTAGACAATGACATTTTGAAAGAAAGGATAGCACTTTTAGTAACATTCATTTCTTGTTGCAGTTATTTAAACAAGTGATTTGTTTGTGTCAACACTTTTCCTCTGGATGCAGGTGATAAAGAATTTAAAATGGTGCAAGGAGTAGTGACTAGATTTTGCCATGATTATGGGATGATAGATGACATGATCATCTTCACCATGGATGCTGTTACAAAAAATAAGCTGCTGACTGTTGGGCAGGAAGTTACTGCCACTGTTGAAGAGGACAAAACATCAGGTGGCTTGAAGGCCATCAGGGTAAGCTGTGAAAACAAATGGTAGTCTCAGTTTTCTGTCTAAATCCTGTCAGACCTTCTTTTGGAGGTTAATACAGTTTAGCCTCAAATTCTACAAGACAAGTTCTTGTGTTTGCAGAGGGCTCTCCAAGCAAGCAAACTTGGATTTGGCATTTTTTTTTTCACTAATTAGAGAATGACTAAGGGGCAGTCTGAAATACATAGAGTGTAAATAGAATTGTGAAAACTTTTCTTTCTGCAGTAGTTATGTTCTAGTTGTGCACAATCTGGTTGCTGAGTGAGGGTGTTCTCAATATGAAGAGAAGTCTTAAGTATACCTAAACCAAGGGAAGCATCAGAAAAACTTGACAAATGAACATGTAATTTAGTAGCTGCCAGTGTTGTAACGTACAGCAGACCTCTTAGAAGTTGCTGTGTACAAAAATGAATAGGTACAGTGAGTGTAGAGTGGTCTGATGAGGTACTTCACTTCCATAAACAGTCGAAATTCTCATTTATTGTAGGAATAGATGTTCAACTTGGGAAATCCAGGAGTCAGCTGTTTGAATGTTGGTTTGTGCTAACAGGTAGATGCTGTCCAGAAGAGCTCCACTTGTGATACTTCTGAACTAAATCTGAAGATACTAATCGGCAGTATTACCTCTCTCTGTAAGGATGGTGGCTATATTAATCAGAATACTTTTTTTGCAATGGAAAACGTCTGTGAAGGTGTGTAGAGGTTTTCTTGTTTGCTTTATCTGTATTTTTTTTTGTAGGTACGATAGAAACACCTTCAGATGAACTGGCAGTCAGCATCCCAAATAAGTTCCATTAGAGTATATGTAGTGAAGCAAACAGAGGGATTTGGGTGAAGAAAGCTACCTGCTCTTTTTCACTGAGCTTATGTTTACATGGCTACATGTAAATTGTTACATGTAAGCAAGCATCTCTTGTATAGTTTGTCATAGCCTACTGGAGGAAGAACTGCAAATGAAAAAATTAATTCAGTGGATCTGAATAATGCATGGTTGTGGCTGGTCATTTTATATAATTTCTGTATGATAGTTACACAGATTTCATCAGTAGCAATTCAGCTTCAGATACGTTCTGTTTCACTTAGGCTTCAAACCTTATGAAGGTGACTGGGTGCAAGCAAAGTATTTTATTAACCCAACAACATGGAACAGTGAAGCAGTTGCTGTAAAGCCTTTGAGATACAAGCAAGTAGACAAAGTAAGTGTTCTGCTCCTTGTTTTTGGCAAGAGGAATCTTGTGTGAGGTGATATTTTGAAGGTGGTTTTAAGTTGCTAATATTGGTAGAGCTTCTATAACATGTGTTTAATTAAAATATTAAACATACCAACTTGTCTTTTTAAAGGATTATTTCTGAAATACCAAAGCTTTTAAAAAGACATACATTTTGGTTAGAACAGGAAGAGTAGCTAACTTACTGGATTGTGGACTGATACACTTACTGTTGGATTTTAAGTGCTTGCAATGAGGATGCATGGGTATTCAGAATCTTTTTAAAAATTAATGACTGTGGAATTAATTATTTTATCTGCTTTGGTTTAAAAACAACCATTGTCCTTATAGGTAACAAATTACTTTCATTAAAATACTAGGTTTATTATATGTTGTATTTGCCTTGACTGTGTAGATTGAATAGTTGCATGTCAAATATAAGAAAAAAATTATCTTGTGACTGGTAGTATTGAAGTGTAAATTAGATGGTGATTCACAAGATGAGATTAAGTCAAATGTATATATTGTAGTATGCACTTAAGTGGAACCTAATGTTTACCTGAAGTACTTGTGTTTCTTTACACTCTTTTAAATCTAAAGACAAGCAGGGTGGTTCCTAGCTTTAGAGCTGTACATTTATCTCCCATGAACAACTGAAACTTCAGAATTCAGCTCTGTTAATGCTAGGATGACTTTTGCAGGCGAAACTATGTAATGGTCATATGTGTTGTTAGCTTAATATCAAATAACACTGAATAACCATCTCTTACAGGTTCGGATTTCCAGCATCTGGGGAAGAAGTGGGACAGTAGATGACAGTATATTTTTCACTCTGGATTCACTGAAACTTCCTGATGGCTATTCACCTTGTAGACATGATCTAGTGAACACAGTTGTGGTGGAGAGCAATCAGTCATGTTATATTTGGAGAGCTCTTTGCCTGGTGCCAGTCAGCCAGTATGGGTAATATTCTTTGATTCTTTCCACTTAACAACTGAAAAAGAATTGTTGCAGCTTAAATTTTGTCATGTCATAAGTAAGAAACACTGAATTCTTCACTAGTTGACCAGAAGGTATGGTAGATCATTTGGAAGACAGCGTGTGATATGACTTGGCCCTTGCTTTTTGTTCCTTTCCATAAGGTGGGGACATCTGTGCTTACTAGAGAAGCAAAAGCAGTAGCAGCTGAGTACAGGGCTATCACTAGGCAAGGAAGGAAATTTCTATGCTTTTCTTAGAAAAATGTCACGCTCACATTCTTGCCTTTTATTTTCTCTAATCTATGTTGAGAACCGTTCTCAGCAAAACTGATATAAAATGGATGTTTCTTTAATCCATTTTGCTTAAATTGTAGTGATTCTTCAGGTATCTGTCCTAAACAGTGATTTAATGACCTTAATAACAGAGATTCATTTGGTTTACAATTATCAAACCTCAAAGTTATGCAGGCATTTTATATGGTATGTGTCATGTGAGGAAGATCTGAACAAATTGCATTAAAGGTTGGGAAAAGTAGATGATATGATGAAGCAGCAAAGTTTTGTGAAATCAGTTACCGCTCAAATGTAAAATGGACAGTAGCAGTTCTGCAGCAAGGATCCAGAGTTCAGCTTGAGTGACACACTCAGACTTAAGCACTGAGAGTGACAGAATTTACAGGTAATAGCCCTCTTTGTATACTTTTGGGCTGTATTTGTATATTTCACGAGGCGCTTGATGGTAAGAGGGCCTTCATAGGATTACCAAGTCTGATTCTGTAGGTCAAAATATAAACTATTGAGTAATTGGAAAGTCCAAAGAAGAACAAAAAGGGCATTTGGATACCTCTCAAATACTGTCTTTGGGAGAACTTGCCTTGTTCTGTCTCTAGGAAATACACTTCAGGGCAGTACATTTCTCTTCAAAGGAACTAGAAACTATGAAGAACGCAATAAGCTGTTTTTCATTGGAGATAACACATAATGTATTGAAACTGTAGCTAGATCAAAGTTGAAGTGTTTACAAGACTTTGCACACCAGGACGATTTGGTAAAATTTGTTCACTTTGTTTACTTATTTTTTCAGTCGGACCTATTTTTTATAATTAATTTTATATCGAAAATTATTACTGAAGCCAAATTACAAAAACAAACCTTAGACTTGATGTCTCACTTCTACTGTATTTTCTACCATATAAAAACATTCAGTCAGCTTCAACTGTGCTAGGAGACATCTAGTGGGCTTTGTTAGGAAAGTGAGGCAGCTGATAACAGCTGCACTCATTTTCTACTTTATTAGATTAGATAACTAAGGAATACTTAAGATGTGTGAATACTAGAAAGATTATTAAAATATTTCCAAATTATTTCCATGCCCCTTTAAATGAATATTTTCTTAATTGTAGAACAGAAACCATTTTTTCAATTTGTTTCTAGATACAGCTGACACTAAGAGGCTTGGAGTTCTAGTCACTGTCTCTGATGGGGAAGAGCATTTTGTTTAGCTTTCATAGGTGTTTTTCATCAATAAGGTGTGTGAAAGGAGTCTTAAGGGTGCTTTTTGTTTTTCAGCTTTTAAAAATTTCTGTGTTTGCTGCTTTCAGATTGTATCAGTAAGAACACAAGTGCTTGGTACATGTTGGAACACTTCCAGTCTAGTCATTTTATCTTTTAAGCTCCTGTGCTAATCAGGTCTCTTGCTAAAAAGCTACTCTACATTGCATCTTGGATCAGCTCCCAAAGAGATCCGTGACACCTTCAGTCACCATTTGATTCAGCTCTTCAACCCAGACTAACTACTTAATCATTTTAGTTTTTTATCCAAAGTTTTTGATGGTTTATTGTGCTGATGACCAAGTCTCATTTTTAATTTGCTCTTTAAGTTAGTAAAGATAATTTAATTGCCTTGGAAGTATAAACAGCTGAGAAAAAGATGAACCCTCTCACCTTATTCCTCCTAAATACTGTGACTGTGCATTGTTATAGTGTGTGTTAAACTTATGATGAACTGAAGTCTATTTATCTTTCAAAATTGCTAGCTAAAATTCTTTTTACAGACAATCTCACTCTATTAGAGTCAATTTGGATGAGCCGTATGAAATCTTAATGAGAGACAAAGGATTGGAAGTACCAAGAATGACTGATTTTGGAACACTGAAGCAGGGGGAATCTAAAACAATGATCCTTTGGATAGAGTAAGCCTTTCTGATTTTCCTGAGATTGCTTTCTTTCCATCACTTTGTAAATCTGTCTCGAATACAGAAGCCTGTCATAGTTAAGTAATCCTCAAATACTATGGGGTTAAAGAATTTCATATTGAATTTGTTTTTAGGATAGTCTTTTTATGGAGCATCTTATCTTGTGGATAGTGCTTAGACTCCTCGTTCCAGTATCTGTTTTCAATCCTTGTAAAATCATCTCTGAAATGATAATTTAAGTAAATGTTTTACTTTTAAGTGTGTTTAATTTAAACCACAGATACGCTGCCATCTTTAAAGTCTTAGAACAAGATTATTTTTTTTTTCTATTTGCTTTGGGATTTTATAGATTGTTTTGGTTTCTGGTTTTTGTTTTGGTTTTTTTTTTTAAAAAACATGGATGCTGAAGAACTATGTTGGTGTATCCTGGAGGTTTTTTGTGGTCTCTTGGGTCTTGGGTGGTTTAGTTGGGGGAGTTTTCACATCTGGATATAGATACTGAAATGAAGTCACACCTCTACTTGGTGCTGTATGCTCTTTGCTGCAAGTTAGTTGCTTGATAGATTTCAAGTTACTATAGATTTTTGTTTATACACAGTATTTCTGTATGCTTCATATGGTAGTCGTTACATCCTAGAAATACTAACATTTAGCAGACCTGGTCCTTGTAAGTTAGAAGCAGCAGTGCAGTTTCTTTCTGATAGCAGTTATGAAATAGTGGTGAACTAACCTGCTACACACAGTTGTATTTGACTTCAGGTGGACAGTTCTTGAGAGCATTAACTATACATTTAATTATGTAATTAATCACATATTCTAGGAATAAAGGAAGTATTCCACAGTCCTTAATCAGCTGCAGATTAGCTGGATGGGTGAAAGACAAGCAATTCAGTTTTCAGATTCCACAAAAATGTGAGAACTGTCCGGAAGCCTATCTGTCATCCTTTCCAATAAATCAAGAAACCCTTTCAAAAGCTGCAATTAAGTCGTATAATGACAGCGGAGAAGCAACATATGAGTCATTGAATAATGCATCCATTATGAAGAATGGAGTTATTCCAGGTACAGTGAAATATTACCATTTGAAGCTGTTATCTCCTCAGCACCTGTAAGGTTCAGACAATTTCTTTGTTGGTGAAGCAGTTGTGGTAACAAATTTTTATCTGTTAGCTACAGAAGAAGTTAATTCTCAGGATACACATTTATCAAGTGCAAAAGAAAACTTCCCCGTGGTGAAATGTGAAAATCTACATCATGAAAAAAATGAGCAAAGAGATGATGCGGAAAAGCCAGTAAAACATGTTGATACTACCAGAGAAATTGTTGTACCACCAGGTGGAAAGATACCCATAGTGATCATATGCACAGCTGTGTAAGTATCTTTTCATTAGTTCTGAACAGGATAATGAAAATGAGTCTGAAAAGCTCGGTTCACTTACAGGGGAAGCAGTTCATTCTGGTGTAGTATTTAAACTAGTACATAATAGCAAATTACAGAGACATTAGACCTTGAAGTTAGTTTTTAATGCTCAATTCTGACTTTTGCTGAAAGAAAACTGTAGTAGTAAATGAAGAAATACAAAGCAAGTGGATAACTTCTCAATTCCAGAACTCATTGCTTCAATTGCTATATTGCTCATTGCTATAGAGCTAACATCAGACAAAAACTTTGAGGAAATCTGTGTGCAGTTCTGGAGGCCTCAGCACAGGAAGCACATGGAACTGTTGGAGCAGGTCCAGAGGAGGGCCACAAAGATGATCAGAGGGCTGGAGCAGCTCTCCTATGAGGACAGGCTACAAGAATTGGGGCTCTTCAGCCTGGAGAAGAGAAGGTTTCAAGGAGACCTTATAGTAGCCTTCCAGTATCTGAAGGGGGCCTACAGGAAGGCTGGGGAGGGACTATTTACAAGGTCTTGTAATGACAGGACAAGGGGCAATGGGTTTAAACTGGCACAGGGGAGATTTAGACTGGATGTTAGGAGGAAGTTCTTTACAGTGAGGGTGGTGAGGCACTGGAAGAGGTTTCCCAGGGAGGTTGTGGCTGCTCCCTCCCTGGAGGTGTTCAAGGCCAGGTTGGATGAGGCCTTGAGTAACCTGCACTAGTGGGGGGAGTCCCTGCCTGTGGCAGGGGGTTGGAACTAGGTGATCCTTGAGGTCCCTTCCAACCTTACCATTCTATGATCTGTTTCTTCCAGTCTCAGTGCCACATTCGTATTGCTGTGTGTCTTGCCCTGAAGCACCTCGTAGGTCCTTACACATTAAATGCAGGTTATGTATGCTGAAATGATAAAAAAGCTTTCTTCCTTGAAGGTGTAACTTACAGAGGAAGTGGTTTATGGATGTCAGAAGTACCTCAAAACCCAAAAATCCTTTGTACAAATTACTTCGTGGATTTAGTTAAGAATAAAAAGTCTTTGTGGGAGCTCCAGAATTCAAGTAGGAACCCCATGCTCACTTTCATATACTTTTTCTGTTACTTTGAGCCATAGCTCTACAGCTACTGATCATAATTTAGAAGTTGAACAGAGGAAAACAAGGTCCAGTGGTTTCATTCATCAAAGTAAGACTGCATTAACTTTGACACTACTTCTGTTGCTATTTTAAATAGGTAAGGGCTAGAAATTTTCTAATAGAAAAATCTAATACAGACCAATCCACAGGAAACTCCATGGGAGGTTTCAGCATGAAGCTAACAAGTCCTTGCTGGCCACTTAAGAGACCGCAGAGACTCCAAATTTAGGCCACAGTTCTGGACAGTTCAGTGTCTGTACTGAGCTTGTGTATCAGAGAAAATAAGGCTATATTTTTAATTTGATGTGAAAAAGTGGTACTCCTGACAGAAGGTACATTGGAATCTTTCTGGGATCTGCTTGTTTCAGGCACATAGTAACAATGTTGGACCACGTAATTAGTGCTGAGGAGAGAATTGGGCTCTGGGTACTGCTGGAATGAGCTCATTTTTCATGATTTCAGAGCAGAGTTTGTTAGATGGAACAAGTTCTTCAGACTTTAGACCTCTTGAGTTTTTTCCCTCTGTCACTCCCCAACACTGCTTACATATGTAGGGTATTTTTCAGAAATAAAGGATCTTTCCTAGTTTCTCTACTTGATATGTTTACAGTTACTGTTGAGGTCTGTGTAACCTTAGGCAAGATGGAGCAAAGCTGTTGCTGTAGGCAGTGAAGGGATATGCTTCAGGTTCCTTTGCTGGAAATGTTTGGCTAATCTTTTACAGTAACAGTAATTCCAAGGTACTCACTGTGACAGAAGTATTCATTCTGTACCTGGTATGATGAGGGGGTTGGATCTTGCTGTTTACCCAAGCTTTTGATGAAATTGGAGTGGATTTTTTTCATCTCTTTTTGGGTTTTTTGAGTTTTGATTAATTGTTTTGTTGGTTTTAATTATATATACCTGAATTGAAATCAGGATGGAGAGCAGGTATGAGGAATTGCCCTACAATGCCATTTTTCATATGTTACTGAAATAATCTACAGTTTTATTAAAAAAAAAAAAAAAATTACGGTTATGGAAAATCAAGTGTGAACATGATGGTTTTAAGAACAATTTCTGCTTACTTGAAGAAATCCTGGGTACAGTAAAGAACTCCTGTTGCTTGGTTTTTTTGACATTACTGTTGGACACTATATTGAAGCCACTGTAACAAATGAAGAGGAATTACTAATAGCACCTGTGAAACCGTTTTCTCTGAGAAAGCCTAAAAATGGTCCAGAACCTCAGCCAAGGAAGACAACAGTGATTGTCCCTAAATGCAAAAGGTACTGTGTATTAGAGCAAAAAAAAAACCACTTACCTAATACTGCTGGTTTTGATACTGTTATATCAAAGTACTGCTGAGAGAGAATGTAAAACTGGGGGACTGTACATTTATATCGTAAACAAGATAATTGTGGACATTACTGATAGAAGAGATTGTTTTAGTAATGAACTGCTTGATTGCAGATTTGTCAAATGGGAGTTCTTTCAAGTATATAATGTGATAAATGAGACTAACACTTTCATGGTAATCTACAAGAAACAATTGTGTAATTAAGAAAAAAAATGGAAAAACAGAGATAGTTTTCTGTAAGTTAGTGTATTAGCTCCTCAAACTTCTATCAGATGCCAGCATTTCCTATCTTTCATTCAGAACTTTTCCTTTTGCAAATAAGCTTCCATTATATCTACAGTATTTGTTTAATTAGGAAAATAGCCCTTAACTGAAAAAACAGACACACAGTGTTTTCAAATAATCTGTATTTGGAATGCTTTATCTTTCTTCCCAATATAGCAAATCTCTCAGTTGTCACTTGAATTATTTGATCTGTCATGTTTTGTGTGGTTTAGTTTTACAGCCTGGTGAAGCAGCCTATTAAGTAGCTGGGTTGCACATATCATTCAGCTTTCTCAAATTGCATGTCATACACTTTCTTTCAGAACTTACAGAAAGTTGCCAAGCTTCCTCCCACATTATACCATACCAAATGAGTTAAGAAAATGTGTGGAGCGGAAGTTAGACATACTGACCTTTCAGCCCCTCCTAGCAGAGGTATGCAGGTGTAGCTTTGTATAAGAAAATACATTTTTAAGTATGTTTGTTCAAGCTGACCTTGATTTAACAAAAATGCATAGCCCTTAGTGTAACAGAAGATGATGTAATTCTGTTACCAAGTAGATTTAAGACTTCAGTTTTTATCTTGTAACTTTTGTGGCTTTCATGTCATAGGATCCAAGCTTACAAAAGCATGAAAGAGTAAATGAACAACTGAAAACGGAGTAGAAATACACTAATATGGGGATGTTACAGAACCTAAGAAAAGATTCTTCTTACTTTTTAGGCATCTTTGGAAAGGTTAGGGTTTTTTCCACATAGATTTGTAAGGGCTGATACCTTCCACATTTTTGAGAAATTTGCTTTCTAAACAGTTCACACAAAGCCTGAAGTCACATCATTAAGTTAGCATATTAAGTGATCCTTTTCCAAAAAAGGAAATAAAACTGCAGGAGCTGAAATACTATATAGATAGCCTGTCATTAATGGTGGCATTTTTTTAACAACACTTTGTTCTGCCTGATACAGAAAGCACAACTTACTGACCTTGTGGAGTAGGAAGGTGTCCACAAGCACTTGGATCTAGGAGTCATTGTTTAGATAGAGCTTTTGTACTGTTGGAGTTGCATAGATCTTTGAGGGAGAAGGTTCAGGTTCTTTCAGATTGCCATACGTTGCATAATCATCAGCCAGGGTAAAGACTGACAACTGTCTCTGCCCTGTGTATACAGATTTTGATTTCTGGGATTGCTGAGCATAGAATTCAATTTGTAGAGTGGCCCTGGATTCAGTTGTTGAAACCTTTCATTGGAGTAGAACAAGACTTAGACACAATAGCCAGTCAGCTGAAGAGTTAACTGAGCTCCAGGGATGATGCTAATTCTACTTTGACTGCTAGGGGAGTATAAAATACTAGCTAGTGTATAGACCTGTGTATCTAGGTACATTAATTGGCAACCCAGTTGTTGTGAAACTGTCTTTAAAAGGTGTATAGTGTTAAAAAGAGTAGATTCCGTATTTCAGTGTGGAAGTACAACAATGTGTACTGTTCTATTTTTCAGCATCTTAGTCTAGATAATTACAAACCCAACTTTTCTACTCTCCTGTGGCTTGAAGAGATCGATGCAGAAATGGAAATAAAAGACTTCAACATGAGTGGGGTTACTCTGAAAAGGAATGGAAACTGCTTGGTGTTGGAAGTGCCGGGAGTGGAAGAGGGCAGACCTCGCTTGGTAACAGGTAGTAATTAATGTTTGATGAAACTAAATGGCATTGAGGCAATTTGAGCTAGATTTCTAGCTCAAGCATTAAAAAAATAATGGGAACAGAGGAACTTAGAAGTGGAAGAGTATTGAAGTCCCTGAGTGGAGAGGTGAGCATTCCCAGGATAGGCCATAAAATGGCAACAACAGATAAGTTAATATAACTTCCTTGGAGCATCAAAAGCTTTGTCAGGAGCAGAGCTTGTATCTTCCCCTTCTGCTGCTTCTCTTGCTCTCCCTGCTATCTTCCCCTGCCACTGTTTTGCCGGCTGCTTTGCTGGCTGCTTGGCTGCTTTGCTGCTTTGCCACCACTTGACCTCATCCCCATCTTCTTTAAGGTTATTATATTCTATAAGGAGAATAAACTACTATACTGTTATATTTAAACTGTGAAAAATAGAATTTCTGTTTTCTGACTTTCCAAATTCTGAGTGAGTTGTACTGAATTTATTCTGCTGGGGAGGGATCTGCTCTAACCCATCACAGGCGTGTAGTAATTAATGTGAGATAAAACTACATGGCACATTGATTAATATTTTCAGTGCAATAAAACTTCCATGCCTTATTCATTTGTTTAAATAAGTCTTTCACAAAGTTATTAATCTAAGCTGCTAGATAAGTGAACTGCACTTAATATCTCAGTGTGAGTCTTACTGGCTGCTGTCTCAAGCAGCATTGCATGTGTCTTTACGTATGTTCTGATACATTGGTATTTTTCATGTACAAAAATTGAGACTGTTAGCATATATAAACTCTGCAATAACTTAAAAGACAATAGGTTTATCAGACAACCTGGGAAAGTAGTTAAAACCAAATTCAAAATCTCAGGTAATGTGCAAGATACTGTTTTCTTGCAGTGTCAATATTGGGTGCCTTTTAAAACGCAGTATACAACTGCATATGGCATTTCAGAACAGATACTTAGGGCTAAAGTAACTAGTGATGTTAGTGAACATCTATCATCCTGCAAATTCCTAGTTTAATCATGCAAAAGTGCTGCAGTGAGAATAGTACAGTTCCTTTTAACTGTATGTTGTCTTTTAACTTCATTTGCAATTAGGTGACAAGGTGATACTGAAAAGTCAGGTCTACTCTGAGCACGTAATAGAGTATGTTGGCTATGTTACTGAGGTAAGCAAGGTGTTTCTCCTATTGAAAATACTGTCATTCACAGATTACAAAGGGGAGGCTGGCAGTTCACGGAGCTGAGTAGTTTAATCTGACTTTGGAAGATGGATTCATTTCTATATTTCTATATTGAGTGATAGTTTTATATTTTATAGTATTTTTGACTTTTGAAGACATTGCTTCAAAATTTTTAAGACTTACCTGATCTGAAAGCACTCAATCTAGATATGTAATTGTCATGGATTGAGTTGAACCTGCTGCTGCTATTCATACCGTGCCAGCTTCAAAAAATGAAAGTGCTAACTGGAGGAAAGTATTATGAGGTTTGAAGTTCAGATTGCAACATGGGAGGATTCCTGTTCTGGTTGCTTGGTTTGGGTTCTTGGATATTAGCCCCTTTCTGCAGGCATGGTGGCAGAATGGGTGGGAGTTGGGCAGCCAGTTTTTATTTTCTGTTTTATGCTGTTTTTTTTCATGTATTTCACTATGCTCCTTCTGCAAATAGGCTAAGATAAGGTGATCGTGCATTGTATTATAAGATTAATTGATTAATTAGATTATTAGCTAAGGTAATTATGCATTGTCATTGTGATATATCATGTTACATTAAACTTTTATCTGTTTATCTCAACCCTGAGTTTTCTGTGTTACTTTTCCCCTCACTTCTGTGTTGGGGGAGCAGGGAGTTTAGCCCTTGCACTAAACCATTACAGTAGTATGTTGATAGCAGGTAAATCTAGATATTCTTTTTTGAGATGATGGGGCAACTTGATTCTTTCAGAGATGCTTCTTTGTGTTTAAAGTACTAAACCTTCATCACTAAACTGGATTTTTTTTTTTTTTAATGTTTGCAACAGATATGTAATGAAGATGTTACTCTTACACTTAATGCAGACTTTGAACAGACTTACAACTTGGAACCTATGGATGTAGAATTTGTCTATTGCAGGTATTTTTTGTTTCCTAAAAGCATTTAATGATTCCTGTAGTAAAGTCACTTTTTTCATATACGTGACTCTCAGGTGGTTGCTCGGGTGGGTACAAATAGTGAAGATCTTTCACCTATTTCTCTCAACACATTTTTGCCACTTCATTTATTGGTGAGAGATGGAACCATAATTGCTATGTATGAAGAATGCTGCTTGTAATCCTCTCTAAATGATTATGTAAATACCAGGCAGTGAAATTGCAGAGGGAGGATGGAGGAATGATGAGATGAGATGTTTTTTTCTTGGGTTGTTTTCGTGGTTTTTTTCTTGTGGGAGTTCTGGAGGACAGTCGGATGACTGAGCTGGCAATGTGCCCTTGTGACTAAGAAAGCCAGTGGCATCCTGAGGTGCATCAAGAAGAGTGTCAAGCAGGTCAAGGGAGCTTCTCCTTCCCTGCTACTCTGTCCTGATAAGGCCTCATCTTGAGTACTGTGTCCAGTTCTGGGCTCCCTGGTTCAGGAAGCACAGGAACTGCTTGAACAGGTAAAACAAAGGGCTGCAAAGATTATTAAGGAACTAGACCATCTGTCTTGTAAGGAAAAGCTGAGAAAATTGGGACTTTTTAGCCTAAAGAAGAAAGACTAGGGGAAGATCTTATCAATGGTTATAAACACTTAAAGGGTGGGTGTTAGGAGGATAGGGCCAGGGTGTTTTCAGGGATACCTAGCAACAGGACAAGAAGACAGCAGGTGCAAACTTGAACACAGGAAGTTCCATCTAAACATGAGGAAGAACTTTACTTTGAGGGTGGTGTAGTTAAAATCTCTGGAGTCACTCAAGACCTGCCCTGATGCCATCCTGTGCAACCTGCACTAGGTGACAATTCTGCACTAACAGCAAGTCCCTTCCAACCTCAATTATTCTGTGATTCTGTGAAAGATTAAGCCTGGAACACCAGGCCTTTCACTGAAGATCAACAGAATATATGTATCAGTGTTAGTCATAGCAAAGCTGTTGTGACACTTCTGCAGCATGTTTCTGAATAGATGCTTCTTCAGAGAGTTGAGTGTTTTCATACACAACTCCTATTTTTATATATACTGACACACAGTAAAAAATACCAGATAGGTTGTAGGTATATGCTGCTGTAGTTCATGGAAATGTAAGCTTGTACTTTAATCTACAAATTTATATTCTGACAACAGGCTTCCTAGCAGGAGATGCCACTTGGCAGTTGAACAAGCTGTCCACCTGGGTGAAAAAGGTACGCTTCAGTTGAGTTAATCTGTCTGGAGGAATTTGTGAGGAATCTTGTTTTGTATTGCTTTCAGATCAGGGTAAAAGGAGAAGAAGGCATTGTAGCTTGTTCTCAGAGGAGTTTTCTGTGGCTTTGGGTTTGTGAGGTTTTTTAGTATATATAAAGTCGGTGTCATCAGAATGATTTAATTTGGCGATCACGGGACAGGAGTGGAAACAAACACTTGCAAACTGCTTGAGCCAGTAGATCTGTAAAAACTATACTGTTAAAAAAACAGTGACACGTTATGTTTTGTTACATCAGTTTAATAAAAAACACTGATTTCCTTTTTTATGGTTGAGTGGAACAATCTGTATGAACTTCATGAGGATTTGCCACTTTCACGTTCTAATGTGAAACAGTTTTGGTGACTCGAACAACCTGCCCTGTCAGCTCTAATGTGGTCAATGAAATATGAAAAATGTTTGCGTGGCTTTCACATTTATCTCCTGTCTCTTTTCTCCTCTAAATTCAAAGTGTTATTTCCAGAAAAGCTTGTCTTAAAATCACCACAAGCTGTCAAGACCCAGAATACTACTGAGTATTGTGATGTCGATGACTTTCAGCAAGAAAGTAAGGTATCTGTTTTGTAAATGTTCCTTAAAATGCTGAATACCGTGCAGATTGGTAACACATGGCCTGTGCAGCAGTCATTAGAAAGAAACTCCATAATGGAATATCAAAGAATCAAAGTTGTATCCTGCTGCTTTCTTACATGGTTTTATTTGCTGCCTGGGGACAGCAATGTTGATGCTGATGATATAATGATAATAAAATACGGTGCAATTCACTAACACTTTAAGGTTATAAATGCATTTATCTTCACTTGCCATTTTCAGGTCAAAAATATGCAGAACAAACAGGCAAAATGCATGACATCAAGGGAGATGAACGTAACAGATGTGACAAGAATAGCTGCACAAGCAAACCAGTTTGGTATGCTTCAGTACTTTATGTTCAAGTATAAACAGTTCAATACTGCAATCACTACAGTAAACCAGGGCTGAGTAACATACCTTTTAGATGTCCTTATGCTGCCTTCTAAAGACAAATTCTAGAAAAGTACTGGCAAGTACACATTGGAGATTTTTTTTTTTTTTTTTTTGGTGGCTTAGAGGTGTTTAAATAGTCTACAGAGTAATAGAATTGTTTGGGTTGGAAGGGATCTCTGAAGATCAGCTAGTTCCAATGCCCATGCCATGTGCAGGGACACGTTCTAGTAGTTCAGGTTGCTCAAAGCTCCATCCGACTTGGCTTCAAAACATCTAGGGAGAGGCCAGTAAACATGCGATACGTTTTGTGCTCAATAAATTATCAGTTCCTGGTCCTTTACTTGTAAATCTTTGGTCATGCTCAAAGTTACCAGTATATAACTGGAGTGCTGTATCTCATCCTTGGAACAGCTACTTTGCCATAGATGCTAAAACTCAGAAAAGTTTGCAGAAAGCTCAGATCATTCCTATTCTTTTCTGAAAAGTGTAACTTTAAATATTAGTGCACCTGATGGCCAAAGAGGGCGATTTTTATCACTTCATCTTTCTTTTGACATCCGACTGCTGTGGAGTGGATTACTTAGAATGCACTTCTGTTCAAGGGTTGTGAAATACTGAAACTAGACTAATTCAGACATGATTAAGAAAAAAATGTCAGTAGTTGTAATTTACTGCTGGTCATCTCATACTGGTGTGATCCCTGAGGTGTCTCAGTTACTGAAAGTTACCGAAACTTTGCTATTCTGTGGCAAAAAAGTGAGTTTGATGCTAATATTTTTGACTATAATTTTTACAGGTGATTGGTTATGTAATCAGGCCTTTTCTGACTTTCTGTTTTATTACAGATCTAATACACTTCTGAGAAGTTAATGCTGTATTTTCCACATGCTAGTCTACGAAATCTGAAATTTGAGTATTTGTTAGTTGATACCAAAAGGAAAATTATTTTATTTTTTTTATTTTATGCAAATTGGAATTGCTTTAATCTGTGTATGTTACATATTTGTGGAGTTTTTAGTGGATGCTTGTCTTGATTACAGTTGGTGAAACTGTGACACTTAATCAGAGGGCTGGTGAATTTTTCAATCCGATGTTGAATGAGCAACAGAAACTGGCAGTGAAAAGGATCTTGAGTGGTGAATGTCGTCCAATACCTTACATTCTCTTTGGACCACCAGGAACTGGGAAGACAGTAACAGTAATTGAAGCTATTTTACAGGTAATGGTGGATGAAAAATGTCACCTAATTTTTTTGGTGTCAGAACACTTACACTAATTCTGCAAGTATCATCACATCTTACTCCCAAGGAGTTTTCAAAATACTCTAATAGAAGTTTTTATAGCTCCATGAAAGAGGAAAAAAATTTACAGATTTAACAGAACTGAATGGTTTATGTACAAATCTTTTGGTCTTTGTCTTTAAAGCATTAGTATCTAACGTGATTACAGTAGTGCATGATATATTAATGAACTACAGATACACTTTAATGTGATAACCATGAATAAATAAATGCTGCTGTCCATACACTCAGTTTCAGACTTAGTCATAACTTCCAAGACTGGTGTTTTTGGACTGCAAAAGGACAAATGAATACTATGCGTATGCAAAGCTCTTTGGGTTCTGTATTCAGTGAAATAAAATGGGCACATTTGAGCTATTTCTGCTTCTCTAAACAACCTTTATATGTCCATCTTCAATGTAGATACATTATACTCTACCAGATAGTCGAATTTTGGTTTGCGCACCATCAAATGCTGCAACAGATCTGATTTGCTTGCGTCTGCATGAAAGCAATATGTTAAAGCCAGGAGCCATGGTCCGAGTTAATGCTAGCTTCAGGTCAACAGAGGTAAACGTTACAGATACATACCACTTAATACTTCCATTTTGATCTTAAAGTACTAATCTAGTAATGTAGTGGTTATTAGGCTTGTTAGCTGCCTTTAGGATTCATAGTGTGAACATACCACTTCAGCTTTTCCGGAAGATTAACTGGAAAAAGTTGAACATAGTCCCCAATTTGATCATATGAGCTTAGAATCTTAACCTCTCCCCTGCAGTGCTTAACTCTATGGTAAAGTGCTTTAACTTACAGAGCAACCCCAGAATCCGTTACTGAAGTCAAGCCTTTGTCTCCAACACAGAAAAAAGTAAGCAAGTAGGCTTGTCATCCTTATGCTGTACAGACATTTTGTGGTTCTTTCACATATAGGTATAGATTTATATATGTATATGAAGCATGCAAATCTTCAGTTTTGATCCTTACAATAAAGAAAACACAGATGTCTTGCATATGTACTACTTTGTTAGGCAAACTGGAAGTTCATTTTGGCATATTAAGTGTTTTGCTCAGCTCCTAAAATAGTTTCACTGGTCTTTCTTCACTTCAAAACAAGTGTTCGAGTAGAAAGGGATTTTGTTCTAAAAAAAGCTTTTTTTTTTTTTTTTTTTTTCCCCCTGCAGCAAATTGATGACATAGTGAAACCTTACTGCAAAGATGGTGAAGATATTCAGAAAGCATTGTGGTTCAGGATAATAATTGTCACATGCAGCAGTGCAGGAATGTTTTATCAAACAAGAGTAAGGTAGAATACTATAGATATTCCTATCACAGAGATAGCTGGATGCTACAAAATGGGGAGCTTTTGGATACCCTTTGTGCTGGAACTAGAGCTGGTTTAATACAGTTTGTTGCATATGCTGTTTTGAACTTGTCTTCCTAGCAAACCACTAGGTTTTGGTAATGCTTAGACACTCTCCATGGTAAATTTAAGAATTATCTTGATTAATGTTAAAAAAATTTTGATACTAACTTATCCTACATTACCAGTGGGAGCCTTGGAAATATATTTTTGTTGACTATTGCTTCAGCTCAAAATGTTTGTCGCACTAAAAATTTACATTGTATTTGGCTTTTTTCAAGTCACCTTTACTAACTGTAAGCAATCACCATGTCAAGTGCAGTTACCTAAAGATTCCTCTAATTTTAACTTTGTAAAAGGACACTGAAGCCGAACAGAATTCTTTGTGAGAAGCAAAGCCTGGGGATTGTCTTTGCTGCTCCAAGTGTATTGTTCTAATTAAACAACTCAAGGAAATTGAGAATAAGGAAGGCTTTTCTTAGTGTCTTAACCTTGGTATGAATGTTGCTTTAAGGCACCAACTAAGAGTTCAGAATATGTAAACAAAATCAAAGATTACAATTCAAAGTTACTGTATGTGCTTTTTATATGTTGTGTTGAAAACATTCATCTTCCTTGGGTGGTGGGGTGAGCACATGCCTGGTATACTTGGCAAGGGAGTTAACACAATTGCTGAGGTCAACCGCAGGGTGGCAGAATGAACTAATAAGCAAACAGCTCTGTTTTGGGTTCATGTTACTTACTTCTAGGCTTGGACACTTCACTCACGTGATTCTGGATGAGGCAGGGCAAGCAAGTGAACCAGAGAGCTTGATTCCTATTGGATTGATTTCAGAAGCTAATGGACAGGTAGTTATTGTTTACTGATAACTGATAGGAAAAACAGTTGTTTAATGTGTTTTGGTTTTGTGTAATATGTAAAATGCATGCAGCTGTTTCCTACAAATGTGTACAAAATTCCAAGTACTTCATAATAAATATTACTCCTGCACAACATCCATGTCCCATACTTAAATTGTTTTGCATCTTAAACAACTCTGCATTGGTAGGACATAATCTGGTGTGTGTGATATGTAAAAATAAAAATAGCCTTCAGAGTTTAAGACAGCAATGTACTTCTGTCCTGGGTCTAGCCCTGGTTGCAAACAGATGACATGTTTCAAGTAAAGAGGAATACTTGATATAAATTGCCCTTTGATTTATGAAGTGTGTTATTGAAACTGCTTTTTTTAAATAAATATTTTAACGAAATAAGGATTTTTTTTTTTTAAACTTTTTTTTTTTTATTATTACATATGCAGATAGTTCTTGTTGGAGATCCAAAGCAGTTAGGGCCAGTAATAAAATCTCAAATTGCACTGGCTTTTGGATTAAATATATCCTTGCTGGAAAGACTGACATCAAGAGAGATGTATCTGAGAGATGAGGATGCTTTTAGTACCTGTGGAGCATATAATCCTTTGTTGGTGAGTATGATTTTGGGTTGTTTGTATTTTTTGTCTCCTAAATCAAAAAGGAGAAACCTTAGTTCCTGCAGTTTCCTTACCATCTTTTTGTTTACTGATGTTTAGTGATAAGTGTGCCCTAAGCATTAGTTCTCCAGGAAGTCTTGATTATTTTGAATATATCCTCTGAATAATAATGCTGAGTCCTCCAGCATGTTAAATACTCCTCTTTGAAGGAGCTTTCTATTAGGCAGAACAAGTCAAATCTGATACACAGAATTCTAAGTAATGGCTTAAAATTTCCTTCCATCTCCACATTTACCATTAACCTCATCACTTAATTTTCCGTAAATAAAGAACAACAACTTCTGCTTTTAACATAAGACAAACAAAGTCTTTTCAAACAAAAGATTAATTTTGCAAATGTGGTTCAGGAAGGGAAAAATAAACTGTTTCTTTAGCACCTCTTCCTCTGAAAGATAGCTTCCCAAAACTCTTGTATAATGAAGCATCTAAAGTCTGTGTAAAGTGGCAGAGATAGCATAATTCATCAAGGAACACAGATGTTTCATCTACTTTTAAGTTTTGGCTGAATCTGAAATACAGGGCTACAGGTGAACTTAACCAAGATGACTAGATGACCAGAGAAGTTGAGGTCAACCTGCTGAAAAAACCGACGTGCTTCCTCTTAAAATGTGCTACAGCAAAGTTTAATTATTGTGTCTTTATGCAGTGCTCAAGAAGAATTGGCATAATGAGGGCAGGAAGTACGAGGGCTTTAAGAATACCATTGGACTTGAGTATCATGTGTTTCTCTTTAGAGCTGGTTATTACTTACTGGAAGGCTCCCTTTAAAGCCATTATTTTATTTAAAGGCAAATACATTTCTGATTTCTAAGGCTACCTTCTGTCAGCCTTTCTGATGCTCTTTCTGTTTGTCAAGACTTTCTTAAAAAACCCAAGTTACATCCATGGAAACTGCTTTTTATTTAGTATTTATTTGTAGAAGATCACAGCTCTGAAACAGTTCTTCAGCAGCTTTAAAAAAGTGCTAAAGAATTATAAGATAGTATCACTTGGGAGCTATGTACTATGAAATCTGATATGTAATTATTTGTTTCAGGTATGTGTTTTGTTTTTGCAGATCACAAAACTTGTAAAGAACTACAGGTCACATTCTGCATTGCTTGCTTTGCCATCTAAATTGTTTTATCATAAGGAACTGCAAGTTTGTGCAGACAATTCAGTAGTAACTTCTCTGTTGCATTGGAGCAAATTGCCCCGGAAGGGATTTCCATTAATTTTTCATGGAATAAGGGTATGTAAAATGTAAATATAGTGAAAGTATGAATAAGGAGGACTGATAGAAGTTTGCTGATGCATCATGAGTTTAAAGGCTATAAATAAATGAATTAAATAATGTAATTTCCTGGCCATCTAGTCTTAGAAACGAACTATTTGAACAGCTACCCATTGAAGTGCATTGTGGAGCCATTTTGATACAATTTTAAATTCATGGCAGTTTGACCAAGATGGAGCTACAGTAACCTGCCTTTAGATTTGCTTTTGATGAGCTTGTTGCATTAGAATGAACGCAAGCTGCCAAAACTAGAAGATTAGTAAGTTTTAAGTAGGTAGGGCAAAAATAACACGTTAGAAAAGGTTTCAGTACTCCAGCTTTTGGAGAGGCTTGCTTTTGAACTCTTCTACCTTGCACAAAAGCAAGATACTGACTTAACACTTTAAAATCTCAACTCTGATTAACCTCCTTTGCACACTTAAATTATTATTGCCATACAAATTCCCCAGTTTAAACAAAGGAAAAAGTTAGGTGGTTTTTTTGGTTTGGTTTGGTTTGGTTGTTTTTTTTAATCAGGGTATATAGTAAAGAACAGAAACTATATAAAATCAAGGGTTTTTTTGCATTTAGGATGTAATCTGTTAATAAATATGTAGTTACTTCTGCATGTGGTCTTCATCATCTTGTTTCCTTTCCTCTCATACAGGGCAGTGAAACACGTGAAGGTCGCAGTCCCTCATGGTTTAATGCAACTGAAGCAGTTCAGGTAATGCAGTACTGTTGCCAGCTTGCGAAAAGTGAAAACACTGCAGTGTCAATGGCTGATATTGGAGTGATTACACCATATCATAAACAGGTATAACTGATGTCTAAGAACTTCAGAGTTGCTGTATTTCACCTTGTGATTTTATATTGTGGCGGTGGTTTAAGGCAAACTTCACTGTTACATGTTACATTATAGCGTATTATCAATTATTAATGATGTTTGTATTGAAATCTAGAAAAAAAACAGTAATGACATCCTACCTTTTTTTGTTTTAAAAATCAAATTGTTAAAGGAGAGATCTGCTTGCAGTTTTGGAGATGGAAGCAGATTTTTCAGTCGTTGAGAGTAAAGAGTGCCAGTCAGGAATTTATTAACAGCTTGAACAGCAATATGATTCTGTCACTTTTTGAACCAAGGAGTGGAACAAAAAGGAAATGGAATAAAGTAGGTCTCGCATCACCTTGTTACAGCTTTGAGGAAACTAGAGGAATTATGACTTAGCTGTTGTGTAGTCAGACTTGCAGTTTGTGCTGCTATTTAAACCTGTAGAGGATGTTGAACATCAACTTCAAATGTCATGCTTTGTTTTTAAAACTATTACAGAATGGCTCTACTACATATGAGATGTCTGCTTTCATTTTAAAGAGAAAATTAAATCTTCTTTAGTTTCCATAGGATGCTCTGGACAGTGTGCATATTGATTTTCTTGATGCTCACATTTCCATATTTGTGACACTGGATGCTTGGGTTGGAGGAAACGGGTGTATGGGAAAGATCAACCCCTCTTGATGAAATTGCACTTGCAAATTAGAGAACTCCTTTACCTATCCTACTGGTCAGGTGCATGCACTCGCCTATGTTTACAGTTACTTGCTTGTTTTTCCAAATACTGTATACAGTATTAGCGTGACTGAACTCTCATACTCCCTAAACATTTCACAATATGCGATATGATGAGCCTGTCATGTAAGGCAGATAATGATGACAAGTCAACTTGTATTGCAGGACTGCTGGTCAGAAAGTACTCATTGACTGTATTCCTTATCTTACAGCCAGGCCAATTCTTTGGTAAATTCTCTGGAGCACTTAATGTACAGTCTCCAAGCAGGTTGTAGCACATGGCAGTATGTTAATCCTACACATAGCAGCATTCCAGTGTGCAAGGCTCCTTGTTTTCTTTCTTTTTTGGGGAAGAGTACTTGAGGTCACATCTTACCTCTGCCTTCCACTCAGCATGATGCAGCTGGCAAGCAAAGGTAGAATCTATGCAGAGACTTCTTGAGGGGCTGGAGATAGCTGCTTGCCTTGCCATGTGTGGTAATCAAGATTTTGGATGCAATGCACATTGGAAAAAGAGGATAGTACTAAAATCTGGATTATTGAAAATGTAATTTCCTTTTAAATGTGAGTACTTTACCTTCTACATTGTGTAGTAAGTGTGACTAGTATTCTGGAAAAGTTACTGCTTTATTTTACAATATTACTAGTGGACAATGGCTAACCTTGCTGTGGGCATTCTCTGTGTGGCCGTTTGAGTTAGATTCTTACCTCCGACATAAAAAAATTCAGAACAGAGAAACTTAGAAGTGGAAGCTCTGAGGCGAGCATTCTAGGGATAGGCCATGTAATGGCAACAATGGATAAGTTAATATAATTTCATTGGAGCATCAAGAGCTTTATGGCTGGAAACACAGCTTGTACTTTCCCCTCCTTGCTGCTTCCGCTGCTTCGCCTGTGCCTGCTGCTATCTTCCCGTGCCGCTGTTTTGGCGGCTGCTGCTTTTGCTGTTTCGCCGCTGCTTGACCCCTTCCCCATCTTCCTTCAGGTTATTATATTCCTGTAGTAGTTGTATTCTCCCTATACTGTTACATTTAGTTTAAACTATAAGAAATACAATCTTTCTGTTTTTCTGACTTCACAAAAGAGTCCGTGTTGTGATGAGTTTATTCTACCAGGGGAGGGATCCACCCTAACCCGGTACACTCTGTGACATCTGTGTTAAATCACATACTTGTCAATGTGCTATATTTTCAGGTTTGAATTAATTCACTCAAATATAAATTCCTTCAAACTTTTTTTTTGCTAGGTGGAAAAAATTAGATTTCTTCTGAGAAGTATTGATTTGGCAGACATTAAAGTCGGCACAGTAGAAATGTTTCAAGGGCAGGAGTACACAGTTACCATCTTATCAACAGTATGTATATTTGTTGTTCATTGGAGAGTTTTTGTATGTGTATAATTGTTTCCTTTTTGATACAGGACTTTCCAAAATAAAAAATACAAAGCTCTATTGATGCAGTCTTCTGTGACATTTTGATGGTGCACTTCCACTATTGTGCTGGCTGTGTTATAGGGATACTAAGTCTTTTCTAGATGCTGTCTTTTTGAATGTGGAGCTATCAATGCATTGAAAAAAAGGGCCTGGGGGAAAAGAAAAATCCACGCTGATTTTTCTGCTCCAGCAGTGCAATAGTCACAGGCCATGATTTTAACAGTATGTCATCTCCTTGATTTAGACTTGGTTTTGGTTGAGTACATCTATGTGAATATGGAGGTATAAGGCCATAAACTGCATCTCTAGAGATTTTTAGATAATCACACAAATGCAGAGGCTTTTAGATTCACTTGTAATAGTGATTCTTTGAGAGAAGTGCTGACAAAAGGGAGCATTCAGGAAGTATGGGAAGATGCAGGTGTTTGGCAAGATGTATGTGTATTTTTGTGGAGCCCATACCTTGCATTCGACAAAAGGGAAAAATAAGGGTATGTCACAAAGTACTGGGAAGGAGTTGCTGTTATTTGGAAGCTGGCAGCCATTGTCTCTCACCTTTTTGCAAACTTGGTAACTTCAGCAGATTTCTGTTTTTTAATGACAGATTATCTGCAGACGAGACAAAGACATAGTCATGGTTTTCAGCAGTTGACTAGAGTATGGAAATCCTGTCTCTAGCAGCTGAAACATTATGCTTCTGAAGATGCAGAGATTAGATGCAGGTGTATGCCAGTTGCGTCTCTAGTGCTAGACACTGCTCTAATCTATGCATACATCCCTTGTATTTGAATTCACATGGAAGCCCTATAATGAGAAGAACTACAACAGCTTCTTTATGTCCCCTTTTTCTGTCCTTTGCATTCTCAGGCATGTAAGAATATTGTCTAGGGCTCCTAATTGAGTTTTATTTTGTGCTTCTAAGGAGGAATCAATGTGGAGTTGAGAAGCGTAAGCAGCAGCTGCTAAGTCATCTGGTAACCACTGAGGCTTACTGCAAATAGCATCTTGCGAACAAAATACGTGATCCTAATCCTTTGTGTTCTGAGACAACATCCATCATATGCTGTTGTAGGCACATTAAGCTCCTGGATAGGAGTAAAAATCTGTGCTGGATTAGTGGAAAAGACAGTTGGGAAACTTTAGAGAAAGGCTAAGTCTTCATCCTTTGAACATCTGCAAGTGATGCCAGTTCAATATACACAATTGTGTTTGAGAATTGACTTCCTTGGTGGGCATTGCAGGCCCTACACAACTGTGTTTTTGCAGTGTGGAATTCAGTTCATAATCCAGAAGTCTGCATACTCTCTCATTTTACAGATGGCAATGTAGTTTTGATGCAATAAGTCTTTTAAGATTTAAGTGCTTAGAACATGGAGATCCTGAGATGTTTGTGGCTGTTCAAAAGTGTACAGTACAAACAGAGCCTGTGTAAGACTGGTGGGAAATAACTCGCTAGCTGACATTTGGGTTATGAAGCTAACTTGTGCATTGCTGATGCTGAGCTGTGGATTACTGCAGTAAGCAAATGCCACATTACTTACACTAGGTATGTTGCATGCTTATTCTGTTTCTAAAATTGTTCCTAATTCATTTTAGGTGCGATCTCGTGAAGGTGTTTTTGGTGATGACAGACACTGTTTGGGATTTCTCTCTAACCCTAAGAGATTTAATGTAGCAATTACTAGAGCAAAAGCTTTGCTGATTGTTGTGGGAAATCCTCATGTTCTTGTGAAAGTAAGTTATGAGTTTGGATCTTTGAGTGGTATTTGCCACAGTAAAGGAATGGTTTGGAAGATTAATCTGATGTGAGGGAACACTAAAAACTGATATATTGTCCTCAGTCTGCATTTGAGAGTATCTGAACTCCGTATGTTCCTATGAGCATGGACAATTCAGGCACCCACACAGCAGGCTTTCAAGCACAGAGAAAATGGTAATGCTTATCTGTGCATACAGAGTCCTGCCTCCTTTTTCTTTAGAAGTGGTCAGAACCTCAGTGCTGAAATTCAGAGGCCTGTAAGTCCCGTAAGCATGTCCTGAATAACCTTTTTCAATCAGATTCTTCATAAAATGCAGTTGCCCCTTTTTAAATGGAGGGTGGCAGAAGTGAGAGTTTCTAATAAATACAACAGCTTGCCAGTGAGGTGATCTCCTTTTGAGCCCATGCAGGGTCCTGCCATAAGAATAAGGTGAGCTTTTCACAACCCATGACACATCTTAATATCTAATAAGTTGCTAAACCAGCAAAGAAGGAAAGTAGTATTCCAGAAATTGTCTGAATAGAAAATTTAGTCTCCTTACATCTATGTGCAACAACTGTAACTTAGAGCAGCTATAGATACCTTCTTCCCATGTCACTTGCACCATTTGTTCTGTTTTTGGAAAAGATCTCCTGAACTCATGTGCCACGTCAATTTGTTTGAAAATTGCCTTCAGAGCAGTGTGGTGTAAACTAAACATCCTTCTCTTGCAGGATCCCTGTTTCTGTGCACTGTTAGAATACAGTGTAATGAATGGAGTTTATGTGGGTTGTGACTTGCCTTCTGAGCTGCAACACCTGCAGGAGTGAGTCTTCACTTTAATATTGATAGATATGGATCAGTTAAGAGTATTTTTAAAATATCACTTGAAAGAATGATAAATACAATGACTTGTGATATCACAGATTTGATTTTTTTTTTTTTTTTACATTAACTATTGTAAACATAACGTGTAATGTAAACATGTTTTCTCCTATCTCATAAGAACAGTCTGAGTATTAAATAAGAACTGTTTTTGACTTTGGTATTCCACATATACCTAAATAATGCATTATATATTTGACAATAATAATTGGGGAGAATATGAGGGGGTGAGGGAGGAGCAGGGGAAAGGTTTATGGTAACTTTATTGTAGTTAAGCAAATTTACTTAATTAGAACATGTCCCTTCTAATGATATGTAATGCATTGCTAAATGGGTATTACCTACTAGATGAAACTTCTTAATCAAAACTGCTGTTCATGGCAAGGTAAACAACATTTTTATCTTATTTCCTTTTTGACAGGTGTGAGTAGTTTTTCAGTGTTAAAGATGTATTCAGTCTTCATCTGCATTGAAACTGCAAATACTTGACAGAAACTGAGTCTTAAGCAAATCCAACACCTTTTGTTCTTAGGAAAAGGCATGTGTTCTGCCTCCTAAAACTGGACTGTGCCAAGTATCTTTTTTTTTTTTTTTATAAATGCTTATTATCATAAGTGGCATTTATTTTTCTGGAAGAATTCTTAGTTTAAAGAGCGAGTAAACATTTCTGAGGGAAGAAAATTGCTGGAGGAGAAACTGGTGAGAGCAGTGCTTTAAGTGCTTTCAGAGGAATGTTTGCCTCATTGAGATGGCTGCACAGAGCAAGCTTACACTGTCTTCATATTGAACACCAAGAAGAAGGGGGATTTCTGTTCTTGCTTCTGTTGTTTCACATTTAAAACTAACTTTGTGGCTTTCTAACCCTTTCACTTCACCCTGTGCGCCGCTGCCTATTAATGACTGAAAAGCTGGACTGTGATATGAAACAACTTTCGTTGTCCTTCTCTTGAAGTGTTTCTTATCTTTCTTCTTACCCAGCTGCTACTGAAAACCTTGTTTGAAGAGAGACCTACCCATTCAAATTGTTCTAAGTTATGAATGCTGTACAATTTCTTCTGGCAGCTTGATGTGCAGGCAGAGTTGGTTGTCCCAGAGGTGTTAGCTTCAATATTCTAGTCATCTCTTTCATGAAGATATATGGGCTGATGAGCTAGAATTAGGAAGAGGGGAGAAGCCAGATTGAGTTCTTGCTATTGGTTAAAATCATCTTTGATTTTTACAGTGACAAAAATTTACATAAATTTCTTTTGGGATATGTAAAAAAAAAAAACCAACAAAAAAAAACCCCACAAAAAGGAATAAGCTACTGGGTGCAAAAGTAGCAATAGAGTGTCATAAGAGAGTATCTTTAAGAGACACTCAAGTTTTACTTTGCATGAAAAACACGTTGCAGTTACCTAGTTCTGTTTACAGGAATTAAAAAAATAAGAAATCAACTGTTGTCATGGCTGTTTCTGATTTATTAATTCTTTGCCTTACTAAGAAATTACAGAAGAGACAAATACTATGTTTTGAGGAGCACACCATAGGTGCATCAAGGCAGAGAACACAGGAACACTATTACAATTTTTTCTTCCCCTGCTTCCCTCCAAATATTGTATTAGACATAGCAATTTTCAGAAAAGCAAGAGACTGAGAAAGAGGCAGTCTGTAGTGCTGCACCTGTGTTTCAAAGGGCAGCAAAGCTCTGAAGCATGTATCTGCATTGTGATGGTCTCAGCCTTACAGTGGTCTCAACAGAAAAATCTTGTGCTGTAACAGCAAGGATTAATTTGCATCATTTTTGCTTTTTGAAAGTACCTTAACTTGTAGGTGGATGCATTTTGATCACAAATAAAAGTATGCACTCCTAATAGTATTTTTGAATATGAAGACTTTTCTAGTGTCTTCATCTTTCTTATTACAGTTTTCTACTGACTATTTTTAATGTTTAAGTTCCCCTTAAATTGCTGTTATCTGTCCATGTTGGTGCAATGTAGGTCAGGTCACCCTATATCACTATTTGATGCAGGAGTTGCTGGGCAAATATTTTTGTTTCATTTGTTATTTTCACTAGCTCCACATTTCTTTCCAAACAGCTGTTTAACTGTGCTTTATCTTAAAAAAAAAAAAAAAAAAGTTTTGTCCCTAGGAACTACTTAGCAATATTCTGAAGGTCAAATGGCAAGCCTATGACACGAGCCTACTGAAATCACACCGACCCAATAGTCCAAGATGCCTGTGTGGCTGGATGCTTCTCAGTGCCATGCAGACCAGACTTCACAGATAGGGTGTGTGTATTTTTGCATGTAATGGGAGCTGTGTTAGTCCTTCCTATTTTACATAACCCTGAAAGGAGAAAAAGGCTGTAGCTACAACCTGTATTCAATACCTTGTGTGATCATGTTTTTTCCATAAGGCATATTACCCTGGTGAAGACCCTAGCTCAGGGCAAGAAATAGAATTCAGTGTGCAGGCAACTACACCTGCCATTTACTGCCTTCTGCAACTTTGATTTGACAATGTTAGGAAAGTTCAGTATGCTTTTCTCCTTTAAATGAAATAACTGTCAAGGAGCATTGCGCTATGCATTTTGAAGCTCTAATGCTGGAGTAATGTGTATTCTCAATCTTAATTAGAAACAGTCTCTCTTTTTTTTTTTTTTCAGTTAATAAGATAGAACATTAGTATTTATTTACAGATTCAGAAACAATTCATCCTAGTTTTACCAGGCTTGCTAAAGTTAATATACTCTGATTATTTAAACAACTGAACTTTTTTTAATAGCAGTGGTAATGAAAATGCATTATGCCTCCAAGCTGTGAAGGGTGTTTTTCCAGTACACAGTGACAAGTCAGAGTGTAATAAACTTTTAAGCAGTTTAAAAGGATTAAAAGTCACTGTACTTACAGACAGTGTCATTTGCTATCTCTTTAATGTTATTTCAAAACCAGCTTCTTGAGAATTGCTCCATAAAAGCAAAAGAAAACAGTCTGGGTGATGGAGCACTGGAACAGACTGCCCAGAGAGGTTGTGGAGTCTCCTCTGGAGACTTTCAAAACCTGCCTGAATGCATTTTAGTACTGCCTGCCCTAGGTGATCCTGCTTTGGCAGGTCCCTTCCTGGAGGTCCCTTCCAACCCTTAACATTCTGTGATTCTGTCTCTCAAAGAACTAAGTGAGGAGGTGATGTGCCGTGGAAGGACAGAAATCAGACTGGAGACCTTGGAATGAACAACTCTGTAAATAGAGAACAAAGTGCTGTTGAAATGTTAAGTTTGGAAAGACTTGGAATTTGGCCAAAAGGTACAAGTGAATAGTTGTCTAGAACTTCCAAGGAATAATAATGACAAGTCAGAAAAAAAATAGGAGCAAGAAGAGACCATAGGTAATAAAAGAATGCAGTCAACAAAGAATAGGGGAAAAATTTTCAGTGAAACATCCACACACACCCCCCAAAAAAAAATAATAGTCACTTTTCTAACCTTGTTTCTCTTCAACGTTCTTCATCTTGCCTAAGTGTAAGTTACAGATGACATGGAAGTGCTAGAACTGAAGTTTTCTGTGTCATCTGGCGCATATGCAGCTGACAGTATAAATGCCTGAGAGTTTTTTGTTTAGATTGCCTAAGCTGCCTCTCTAGCTAATGGAGAGAATTGACTCTGGAAGATGGTTTTCTTCATCTTAAAATGTGTTTAGAATACATAAATGAATCCCCAAAGGAGGCCATCTCTTTGCCCGAAGAGGAAGCCTAGAGGCTGACACAAGTTAAGTTTGGGATAAGTCAAGTTGGGTAAGGGGAAACCTCTTTGCATCTTCATCCTGGAAGCACAGAAGACAGCCCTTCTATAAGTTAATGGAAAGCAGTGTACCCAAGAGGGAAAAAAGATAACACCTGGAATTGTTTGTTTGCTTCCTGAGAAAGTGAAAGTGTCTGCTGTAAAAGTAAACTGATTTACATCTGTGGAATACAGTAGCACAAAAGGAAGTGCTTCAGTGATTACTACTGAAAAGCTGCATTAGTGAAAGAACAATTCTGAGTCACGGTGGCAGAGCTTAGTATGTCATAACATGAGGAAGTACGTTAACATGAGGTGTTACGTGCCATGGGTATCAAATTAGTCTCATAAGTGATCACATGAAGAATAAAAAAGGCCTGTTTGAGTACAGTCTTACAAGGTTTATGGATAAACTTAATTTATAGAAGCCTAGTGCCAAAGATTCTGGTGTATTGCTAAATGGGTAAAGCTGTTCATAATGACAGCACTCCTCAAACAGCTCCTACACTGCAAGTCTGGGAGACTTGCATGTGTTACCTTGGATTGCTTTAAAATTAATGAACAGTTTAAAGAGGTGTGAATGCAAACTGAACGTGGGAGTTCAGCACTTGTTCAGATGCATACTCTTTTTCCATCAGGAAAAACTGTAGACAGTTCCTGTACAGAACTCGGGTCCTTTTTTATTTTCATATACTTCAATGTGATAGAATTATTGATGGGAAATACTGCTGCTTTTCTTTTTACATCTTGGAGAATGCACAATGTAAATGGTAAAAGCATGTAAATACTTACTCTAGTTTATGCTTCATTCCGTGTAGTTCTTTTAGCTGAAATAAAGTGAATCCAAAGAGCGTTGCAGTCAGGGAAGTTGAAAAGCAGTAGGAATTTGGAGGTGGCAGAAATGAATAATGGAGGTAATAGAGAAATCTTTCATGTACACTCAAAGAGAAAGATATGGGCACCATGGACATCTGGCAGTAGTATTGAATCTGCACATGGGTATCTGAAGGTGCAGCAGATGCTTTTCTAGCTGATGGCTGAGGGAGCTGGGTGCCTGGTGCTTTGTGGCTTCTCTGTTCTGTCATAAAACCATCCAGGTGCTAACACAGGGCAGAAGTCTACAAAACATATCTTGTGTGTCAGGTTTTAATATGGTTGGCCATATCTTCTGTAACATAAAGGTGGGATGAAAAAAAATACTGCTTCAGTGAAAGCTGGGGTGTTTGGCTGTGGTTTTGGTGATGAGAAAGCTCTTTCACGCATCGTTCAGTACAGTGGAGCTTAGCAGAAGTGCATTT
This sequence comes from Ramphastos sulfuratus, assembly GCA_013399055.1. Classification (NCBI taxonomy): domain Eukaryota; kingdom Metazoa; phylum Chordata; class Aves; order Piciformes; family Ramphastidae; genus Ramphastos; species Ramphastos sulfuratus. The sequence continues at coordinate 97,152 of WBNM01012631.1, read as the reverse complement.
TCATAAGAGATCCATTAATTCCTCGTAATACATCTGAAAAGCAAGGCCGTGCATCTCTGTTGAATACCAGGAAGATGATGCTAGTCACCATCAGCCTGGCTGGTGATTGCTAGTATAATTTTCTAATGTGTTTAGAGGGATCATAGCAACCAGAAGGACAAATGGGAGGTAGACTTGTCCCTAACAGCGAGACATTTTAAACAACCACAACCACATATACTGCATTGCTCTGAAGGAGAAGTGCTAATGCTGCAACCTTTCTTTCAATTGGTCCTCTTCAGCAGGGTGGCCTAGGGGTGAGGGAGGCTGAGCAGCAGCCCACAGCACAGCCTAGCAGAGCAGAATTGCCTGAGCAAGGTGCAGTTCCTGCTGCACTTAAGTACCTGCCCTCAGGCAGAGTGGGTGCATCAGGCCATCTCAGGCAGAAGAGCAGAGCATCACCTATATAAATCCCTGGCAGCAGAATGGGTGGAGGAGAAGCACAAAATATGCATATTGTCAGCTCTTGGCAGTTTGCTGAAAATTTTTTTTTTTTTTTAAAGTCAAGGGCCTCGTGGTGGTTTCCATTCTGTTGCTAACAACCGTGCCCTGGGGAATTGAAGAGGACAAGACAGCAAAGACAGAAGAGTGGTGAGAATGTCCCTGTTGGCTTCCCTTAATTTAATGAGCAAACAGCACAGATGGGCTAAGTGAGGCAGAAGAAGGAAAGCCAGCATAAACATTTCCTGTAGAGTGCCTAAAATGAAGACATTGCTTTGTGTGGAACAGGGCAACAACCAAAAGTCACATTCACTTCTACTGTTTCTTTCTTGGGGGACAGACTGAAAACTGTTTAGATCTTACTATAGAAAAGGGCAGTAATTATCAGCTCTGTAACCCTCCAGAGGTGTATTGCCATACTTAAAACTGCATACCAGTTTTCATAGGCACCCTACTTCTGCCATTGACCCAGCAGTCCATGCTGGAAGGGATAGGTACTGGTTTCAGCAGAGGCAGGCAAGTTCAGCATGTGCAGCACTGCTCTCATGCCAACAAGCAACAAAACTCATTTGACTCTTCCAGATAGCTGTGGTCTTGAGGTTGTGCTGGAGTGACCTGGTTTGAGACTTGATGTTTGTCAGATGTGGTTTTAAGATCCTGTGATGGTTTGGGAGTTCCCCGCCCCCCCACTTTGTAAAATGACCCAGACCCCCAAAAAATTACTAATAGGCTAGTAAATAGCATGCAACTTGTTTGCCTGTGTCTTCAGGCATATTTCTTCATCCTATTAAGCTTTTATTTTAAGTGTGTTGTACTAAGTATCTCTAACTACATAATAAGTCATCCTAATTACATTCCAGGTGAGTGTTACTGTCCTCATTTGCACCGAAAATGGTAACTGTAATGTTGTTACCTCTTTGCATTTCACAATGTCCTGAAATTAAGTCTTAAAAGCAATCGTGTGCTTACTGTAAGCATGTGTGGCTTTTGTGGTAGTGTCCTGTTCATCAGCCTCATTTGTGTGTGGAGTCATTGCTACCACCACAGAAAAATCTAGCAAGAGAAAATTTAAAGGATGGTTTTTAAGTGACTTACTGCAGAAGTGCACCTGGAATAAACATTATCCTAAACCCCCAAAATTTTGGCATAACTTATTAATAGATAAAAATATTGTAGGCAGATTAATGCTGTCACTTGTGAATTGCTGTGTAATCTTTATCGAGATTAAACTACAGATCTGCCTGGGATTGAAGTTAAGATTTGGTCTGGACTGCAAAGTCTTCTCTATTGTCCTGCAGCCTGTCTGTAGAGATAACACAAAACATGTTTCCTCAGCATGAGAGGAAGTGTCAGCAGTTCAAGATAGCTTTCCCTGCTCCTTCGTAGTGTTTGCATCACTCGAGCAAGAGCAAGTGCTGCTACCTTTAGTCGTAACAACCTGAAAAAAGACTAACACACAGTGAACAAGACTCGGCTCTGCATGCATCATGCCAGAGGATATATGGTAGTAAACAGTCTCTTGGCAGTGGTTTGAACTGCATGTTAATTTACAAAAATGAATGTGCTTGAGACCACATTGTTTCCAACATCTTAACAGTAAGTTATTCAAGAAACCAGCTGGAAATCAACTCTTTATCTCCCACAGTAGGTACACTTAATCTAAGAAAATTCATTGCTCTAAAAGTACATTCTTGCTTTTATTCTATTAGTCTCAAGTGCATCAACCTCATCATTATTTCCTATAATGGGAAATCATTTCAGATCCTGGAGCAACTGTGTTCCAAAAAATCTGTTTTGGGAATTCCTTGTGCTCTTACTATAGCAGAAGCTTGGCATTTCTAGGTCTCTGTATTGGGAGGTTTTGTACTGAGAGAACGTGGCTGGAAACCTATGACAAGCCACACTTTGTCTGCAAGTCTGAGGTAGCAAGTGTCTGCATTCAGACAAAATTCCAAATAAAGCTTGTGTCAGCAAGCCTTCAGATAGATGTCAAACCAACTCCTCAAGAGATTATCTGATGTCATCTGCAGATAAGGCCTAGACCCAAAGAAGATAATACACTCATAATATTGAAATTCAGGCCCTCTATGCCCAAAGAACAGCGTAACTTAAGCTTGTGAATAATCTCATGGACTCCAGGCTTTTTGAAAGTGATTTGAGCAGCAAAGGGAAACTCTATATCTATTAGTTTCCTTTTTTTTTTTTTTGCCACATCTTTCTGTCCTGTAGGTTAGGGATGTTTGTGGAAGTCTCAGTGCCCTGAGCATCTCTGAATGTAGGCAATTCATGGTTTGCCAAGTATGAATAAACTCACAACTTCTGTGCAGCCAGAACTGTGAGACTGTTGGTTTACTTAACTCATTTTAAAAACTGAAAACTGCAGAACTGAACATGAGAGCATGAGAAATGAAATCATCCTAGTTTCCAGTTAAGAGTTATCCAAAGCATTACTTAAAAAAGAAAGTATCTCTGTGCTATTTGCAGCTGGAAAGCAAAGTTCTTAGTGAGTGTTTTTGATGCTTTGAAAAACAACTGCTTTAATGCAGATGCAGTCTCTGCATAAGGACATTGTCCTCTCTTCACTCACCACAGAGGAAGGAACTCCATTAATGACTGGGGAATGTAATTTTTTTTAAAAAAATTCAGAAAGTGTATTGTATGCACATCAGTGTATATTTGCATCCATGGGACTGAAAACTTTTAAATAATGACTTTTGGTCAGGTACTCATCAAATCCCTCCCCTTCTAGCAGAATATTACAAGCTGATGGTGAATTTTTTAATAGCTGCTTGCTTATTTTGTGATAGATGTTTGCAGTGTAATAATTTATTAATGACTGAGTGCTTCCATTAGCACAGATAGAATGAGGCAGAATTCCTCAGCAATTCTTACACCTCACTGACAACCATCTGCGTCAGCAATGTCTGGGGAGGCATGTACCTCCCTTTCCCTAGCAAAGACAGACCCTAACCCACAGACTGCAGTGCCTCAGACTGATCAAATCCATGGCATTTGAAGGAAGTGGAGCCTTATTTAACTCCCACAGCCAGCAGTTTCATGTCATGTATTCCAAACTTGGGCAGAGTCACTGCTGCTTTCCACTGAGTGATGCAGAGCAAGGTTTACACAAGCATCTTGTTTGTTTCTTCAGGTAACTGTCAGGTTTTTGCAGGCTTAATCAAGGTAATCCTTAAAGATGGTTGCCACTATGACATTTCTATAATAATTTTTTTCCACTTTCATGTCTTATTAAAAACATGTGTGTTTATATTGCATTCAGATAAGAAAATACATCATGATCTAATACTGCAAAGACTACCTTTTCTTTTGTGGCTTTAGGATCATCACGAACAACTATGGCCCACAGATACTCAGAGGGAAGATTTAGACTGGATGTTAGGAGGAAGTTCTTTACAGTGAGAGTGGTGAGGCACTGGCACAGGTTGCCCAGGGAGGTTGTGGCTGCTTCCTCCCTGAAGGTGTTCAAGGCCAGGTTGGATGAGGCCTTGAGTGACCTGTGCTAGTGGGAGGTGTCCCTGCCTATGGCAGGGGGTTGGATGTAGATGATCCTTGAGGTCCCTTCCAACCTTACCATTCTATGATTCTATGATACTCAAGCTGCATGCCCAAAGGGCAGCATCAGATTTTCTGCAGGTATTACCTGTCTTGCTTGACCTAACTGGTTTTTGCTTGACTTTGTCTTCTGATGTGAAATTGTTATTATATGCTAATTTAATTTTGCTCCATCAGAAGCTTTGTTGAATAACTTAAGTCTGTAAGTTTTTTCCATCCAATATCTATGCTGTTGTCATTGTGTTGTATCTGGCAGCTTGTGAATCAGCATGACAGTTACTAGTATGCTGTAATTTTCAGTATTAAAAAAAAAACTTAGTACATATTTTTTTGTCTTCTGTATGCCTTCAAAAAGTCCATTACATCAAGCAGTTATTTCAGTTTGTCAACCAGATTTGTAACTTTACCCAGTTGTATTTGATATAATTTACTTCAGATGTGGGTTTGGGAGTTCCCAGTGTAACACCTGCTCTCTTTGGCTTCTCAGCAAAATCCATCATTTATAAGAAGCTACAGAGACAATATGGCACTGTGCAGAGCTATTGGATCCTGCCAACAGAAAATATTCCATGATCTGACATTAGCAGGGTTAGGAAGAAGCCACATCCATTCCACAGCCTCCCTGCTGGGTACTGCCTGCCCTCATCTCTTTGATTGACATTAGTGATGATGCTGTATACAGCCTGTAGTTCTGCATGTCAGGGCAGTCACCTATTTTAGCTATGGGTAAAACTGTAGGGTTTTTTCAAAGTATATGGAATTTTTTTCAGGGTTTGAGCAGTTGTTTAAGTTCAGAACTATTCAGATTATTCTTAACACTTCGATAAACTGTATGGAGATTAATTATTAGTCTTAATTTGGTGTTTGTTTTTTTTTCTCACATAACTGATTATTTTTAACAAGGTCTAGTAGGTAACTATAGAATATAAAATATTCACCACCCCCCACTTACTGCACTATCTGCTTTCCAAAGGAATTGCTAATTTAGTGTAATTCCATTTTCTGCATTATGTGAAACAGCTTTGCCCTCCCTGCCCACTCTCATGTGCTTGGCTTTTAGGGTTTCGTCTCTTCCAAGTTTATATAAGAACTTCACCAGTTGTCTTCACCTCAACAAACAGAAGAGAGTTAATCAATAATTGTAGCTTATACTTTTAGGTATAATTGAACTTTAGCAGTAGGACCTTATGCCAGAATCAGTATTGTATAATGTAAAAGTAGTATAATGGGAAAATATTCAACCATTGATCTTCTCTATTCAGAGCTAAATAGCTCAGTACAGTCAAGTTGATACTGAAGACCTCCACATTGTTAGACCTAGATGACAACAGCACCCAGCAAGAGCTCAGTCAGACTGGAGCCTGCTTCTGCCAAATAATCATAGAGTCACAGAATGGTCTAGGTTGGAAGGGACCTCCAAATGTCCAACCCCCTCTGCAGTCAGTAGGAGCATCCTCAACTAGATCAGGCTGCCCAGAGCCTTGTCAAGCCTCACCTTGAATATCTCCAGGGATGGGGCCACAACCACCTCCCTGGGCAACCTGTTCCAGTGTTCCACTACCCTCATGGTAAAGAACCTGTTCCTAACATCCAGTCTAAATCTACTCTTATTTGAAGCCATCACTCCATGTCCACAGGCCTTTGTAACCTGTCTCTCTCCATCCTTCTTGTAGGCTCCCTTCAGGTACTGGAAGGCTGCTATTAGGTCACCCCAGAGCTTCCTCTTCTCCAGGCTGAACAACCTCAGCTCCCTCAGCCTGTCTTTGTAGCAAAGGTGCTTCAACCCCCTCATCATTTTTGTGACCCTCCTCTGGACCTGCTCCATCAGGTCCATGTCCTTCCTATATTGAGGGCTGCAGACCTGGACACAGTACTCCAGGTGAGGTCTCACCAGAGCAGAGCAAAGTGACAATCACATCACTCAATCTGCTTGCCACGCATTGTTTGATGCAGCCCAGGATGTGATTTGCCTTATGAAGAGGTACAAACCCAGACCATTTGCACACATGTGGAGTGCCTCAGCCTTACTAATGTGAATATTTCCACTTTTTCTTTCCTTTTTTTTTCTTTTTCTTTATTTTTTTTTTACTATGGCTGGCTGCATAGGGCAGTAAAATTAAGAAAGTATGTCAGGGTTTACAGAACTAGGGACATAGCCAGCAGCACATGCAGGTTTGCCAAAGCTAGTATCATAAGAATTAAAAATGTTTTGCTCAAGGCTACATCAGTCACATTTGGAGGATTACAAGTAAGCCCTTGTTATGTTGATAGATGAGAATCCAGCTCTTCAGGAGCTGTGTTGCATGTAATCCTACCTTAATAGCTCCTAGGGGTCACATCACTTACAAACAAAATGCAGCCAGGAATGTAGGGACATGATTTGAAGCAGCTATACAGCACTAACACTACAGTAGCTCCCAAAGGCCACTTTTCCTTCTAGGTTTGGGCATCTTTCCAGATGTAACAAAGACATAAAATGCTACCCATGTAACATAAGGTTATAAAATAGGTTTAGCTTGGAAGCAACCTCTGGCAATCATCTAGTCCATCCTCCTTGCTCTGAGCCCATCCAGCAGGGCCAGCTCAGTGCCATGTACAGCTAGATTTTTAATAGCTCCAAGGATGGAGAGTCCACAGTTTCTCTGGGTAACATCTCCCAGTGTTTGACCATTGTTAGAGAAAGTTGGTTTTTTTTTTCTCACACCTAATTAGAATTTCTGTTGTTCAAACTTGTATCATCTCATAGGAAGATAAAAAGAATGTTTCTTTAATAATCTAATGAAAGAAGATAAATAAAGCCAAATTTTACTTTATTTTTTTTTTTCAGAACTATACAAAGCAAGCAGCAATTGATTACAACCTGTCTGTCCGGATCTGTTTGCAATTTTGACCAGTAGGGGAGGACTGGTAACTACTGACTTACCTCTGCAACAGGACAGAGTAAGTATTACTTCAAACTTTTAACATGTCAGTTCGACTTGTGATCATTTTAGGCATCAAATTTGTTTGCACGCCATTTTTACATTGTCACTAAGACTACTCAGGGGATGTAAATTACAGAAAATATATTTAATATTCAGGTTTTCAGCTGTTGTTTTGCTTAGCGTGGGGGCCTAAGAAGCTAGGATACTACAGATAGCTCAAAAATCTAGGTAACACAGATGCAGACAGCATAGCACTGCATGCCCTGCATGGCATTGCCCAGCACCCCAGATTCCTGGGAATCTAGTTCCTGTGCTTCCTCAGCCCAGGCAGGTTTCTTGCCTTTGTTCCACACCACATCTGAGCTACTAAGCTAAGTGCAGAGCTGGGACAAGTCCACTGCATGGACTAGGTGGTCTTCACTGTCATCTAAGTGATGGGCACTCTGGTGGCAGCAATAGTTCAGATCCAGCTGCTGGACATCCTGAAGAAGACTACTGGACACATGTAGATCAGATCCGCAACTAGGAACACTGAGTTTGCAGGTGCAAACACCACGCAGACATACATCACTGCGTAGGTAATAGGCACAGTGTGCACACAGAAGTGTGAGGAGTCTCATCTGTGCCAGATTTCGTGCACTTCTGTCAGGGCAATCACAGGAACGCAGTGATCCTACCATGGGGTGCAATGTAGGTGATTGCTGCTGCTGGACTCAAGCTGATCCTGAGCGGTGCGGGAGTGTATTTTCATTATGCTTGCCTAAGGTAGTGTCTGTGGCATCAATGCTAATCACTGCTGTGAAGAACTGACTCGATTTCTCATATATTTCTGGATTCTAAGATTTTTGAGAAGTGATGGAAGAAGTTTTTCTCCTTTGCTTTTCACTTCAGTCACTTCTGAATCTCTAAGCTGAAACTTAAGACAAAATATTCCTGTATAGGCAATAGTCAAAGCTCATTCAAATGGGG